>CAUYLG010052582.1:0-20649 GCA_963573385.1 Cacajao melanocephalus | reverse complement strand
GGTGTTGAACAATGAGAACACATGGGCACAGGGAGGGGAACATCACACACTGGGGTCTGTTGTGGGGTGGGGGCTAGGGGAGGGACAGCAGGTGGTGGGGAGGTTGGGGAGGGATAACATTGGGAGAAATGCCTGATGTAGGTGACAGGGGGATGGAGGCAGTGAACCACCATAGTATGTGTGTACCTGTGCAACAGTCCTTCAAGATCTGCACATGTACCCCAGAACTTAGAGTACAATAAAAAATATGTAAATATAAATAAATAAATAAATAAATAAGGATGTACTTAGAGTTGGTCCTAGTCCAGCATGATGAGTGGCCTTATAAGAGAAAATTAAGACATAAACAGGGATGGAGGAAAGGCTATATGAGGACACAGGTAGAAAATAGCCATCTACAAGCTTAGAAGAGAGGCCTCAAAAAAAACTTACATTGCTGCTATCTGTCTTTAATTTTTTATTTTAGGTTTCGGAGTATTTATGAAGGTTTGTTACACATATAAACACTTGCCGTGGGGGTTTGTTGTACAGATTATTATATCAACCAGGTATTATCTCAGTACCCAATAGTACTTGATCTCAGACTTCTAGCCTTCAAAACTGTGAAAAAATAAATTTTTGTTGTTTAAGCCACTGTCAGAGGTAGTTTGTTATGGGAACCCTAGTGAACAAATACAGTGATCATAAATTTAAAAGTTTAACATTTCTGTAGTTACGTTGTGTTAGAAATCTCCCAAATAACTGAGTTATTTGGTAACAAGATTTTCAATAAAACTATGTCATCAGTATGTCAAAAACACTCCTAAACTACCCCATGGTAAATCACCAAAGGTCAAATACAGAGCTCAGAATGAACAAAGTCTATGGGAATTGAAGCAGAATAAAACATTAATTTTTAATAAGCAGATAACTAGAAATAATTTTAATATTACTCATAATGCTCGTTGAGAAAATTGTGGAGATTGAATGATACACCATGTCTGCATACAAAGATATTACAGTGAAGATGATGATGACGGTGGTGGTGATATAACATGTTTGAACACGTATTACGTGGTAAGCAGTGCACCACTTTATTGTCTCACTTAAAGAGAAAGGTATTACTTTTTTTCCTTACTTTACCAAGACAAATCAAAGTGCTTAAGTGATTTATTTAAAGCCATGCTATTAGCAGCTTAAAAGTTGTTCCCACATTTTACTCTTAATCGCTAGGATTTGCTCAAATAATAAATGCTGAACAATAAGAAATTACCCAAAAGGAATATAGGCATGTGTCACATAAGTAGACAGAACAAACTGTATACTGAAGAACATATGTTGCACTAATTTCATTCTTTAATTATTTTGTAATATGCATTAATGAAATTAGACACTGAATATTTTAATGTGTCTATATATTTGTAGGCATAATATTCTGTAACATTTAGTAATAAAATATGATATCACATAACTTTGTCATCTCCAATTTATATAAAAACATATTTTAATGACATGATTTTTAAATTTTTATTATTGTAAAAAGAATTAATATTTGGTCAGAGATTATGTGGCAAATATATGTAGTTATAAACATGTAGCTCTTCCATGTTTCTTATCAGGAATAGCCACATTTTGACTTTTAATAAAAAGTCTTCATTTAAAACATAAAACTATCCTTAAATTATGAAGACTGGCTTCCTTTTATTTTCAAGTTACTTAATTTGCAAGAGTAGCTTAAAGAAGCTGAAGGATATTTCTCTCAAACTCAAAGGTATGCTGAATGAGACTTTGGCTAAGGATGTTCCATTGCAATTAAAGAGGCATAAAAAATCTGGAAATTTTTAAGATATCAAGATAAAACAAACAAAAAATACACATCAATATTTTGGTTAATTTTCTTGATTATCGTTTAAACTTAGGGTGCAACTATCTACATTTAAAAAATTAATACCATTTTAATGCTCTGTTATTAATATGCCATTACTCTGCTATTACTGAGAACAGTTGAATATTCTTCTACCCCCCTCATTTTCTTCCTTTAGTCATTTCCAACAACTTTAAAAATTAGAATTTCTTGTTTTCTTTTTTTATCTAGTTTACAACATTCAAGTTTATTCCCACACCATCTTTTATGCCAGGATCCAATTTGCATGTCATGATTGCCAAGGTAAAACATCATAAGATATCTATCTCCTGAACTTATAGTAGAAAAAAAAACTTTGTTTATAGAGCCCATTACATTTTCTGTAACAAGAATTAGTGAAGAAAGAATTCTAAACAAATTTCTTATTTCTTAATCTGAGACAGAGAGAGAATAATGTTTCTTATGTCAATGACCATGTATGTTAAACTGCCAATATTTTGAAAGGCTTTTTTATAGTGTCCAACTATGAGGTTCATAAATATCTAACATTGAGTATTTATTATGTGTTATGTCCAGTACTAAGTATTTTACATGCAGTTTTTTGCTCTTCATAATAACCCTATGAAATACATTTTATTGTTTTACTTATTAAATGAATGAAAATACTGAGGCATGGTACATAGTAATCGTGTATCATAATCAAAAGAAGAAAAATTGGAAATTTTAACATAGCCTGTTTGTTATTTCAGAACCAGAGCTTATAAGCACTATGAAGTGCTATTCCAAACTATTAAGCATTACTCTATGTGTACGAGGGAAGGAGGAGGAGAAAGAGAAAGAGATTAAGAGAGAGAGACAGAGAGAGAGAGAGAGGGCGAAAGAGAGAGAGAGATCTGTGATTTATCTCACCATAAAATAAACTCTTGCCTTCGATAGAATGAGAAAGAAGTGTCTTTCTTACATTATCCTGCTTTTCCAGAAACAACAGTGGTGGTGGAGATTTGTGGTGGTTAGATTTATTAGCCTTGTTGACATCCCTTGCTGGATCTGAAATCAGATTATCTTCAGATTTGATTACTCTCCTATGGTGAGTCTCTAAAGTCAGCTATCTCTGAATGGGAGCATAATACGTAACTGCAGAATTTAGTTTAGCGTGTTTTTTGTTTGGTTAGTTGGTTGGTTAGTTGGTTGGTTTTGTTTTAGCAAAGCATGTTTCAAGACAAGCTTTTTTTCCAGTAGATGGCTACAGAATATTGAGGACAGGTAGAGACATAACTTGGCATAGAAGCAAGATTTTTGTAGATTGTAACTTTGTCTATATTCTCTACTAAAGAGCCCTTCTCTAGAGATGGAGACTGCACAGTTTAGCAAGCAAGGACAGGGCATGCTTTCTTTCAACACAGGGAGATGGTGAAACATGGAAGTGCTTCTCATTTCTTCCTATCACTACTAAAACCACAGAAGTGGGTTTAGATTGTGTTTTCTAAGGGTAGACAAAATTTTTCATCTTATATTAACGGACTAATTTAGGCTGGAAGTTGATAGAAAAACGTGTTATTTTGATTATGTTCCTGAATTAAGATTTAATAATACACCAACTTCTGAAAATGCTTATGCATAATATAACGATAGCACTTTTACTAAACTTTATATTGATCCTGAGAGTTCAAAAGATAAAAATTTTATATAAACATAGGAATTTATTTGTTCTTTTAGAGTTGTTTCAAATTCATCACACATTTAAGTTTGGTAAAGATTAACAGTAATAAGTGTTAAAAAGAGAAAGTACTAATAGCAGTTGATATTTTTTAATACGATGTCACTCCCAAAATTTAATCATATCTCACATGGAGAAGATAAACAACAAATATGTGAAGATAGACAAATGAAAAATTAGACATAAATCTTAGCAGAAGGGTCACACTTTAGAGTCAGTATCGTCAAAAGATGAACTCGTAGTTGGAAGAAACAGAGGCAGTTTTCACATTTTCTGACAGAATTTGATTAATTCAAAAAACTTTTTCTCTGGTGCTTAGCTTCTCTGCACTCACACCATCTGCCCATACTCAGCTTTGTTTTCTATGTCATGCAGGAAGTAATATCAAATGAGATAATCCATTAAAAATGTTGAGAAACATCGTATGTATAGGCACAGAGAAAGCACTCAGTAGCTGCCAATTTTAAATATACTCAGACATAAATTATGTGTATTGAAGAGTCCCTTTAAAGTTTAAGATTTTAGTCTGGGTCTCTATGGTTAGTAATAGAACTTACAAAATGCTCTGAAGTTGATAGATACATTTAAGTAGCACATGTTGTAAAGCCTGCTTTAATTATTTCAACTAAAACTGATGGTTTTTCTCAAAATTTCTAAATTATTTGTAGTTTTTAAATACTATAGATTGGCTATCAATTTTGCTTAATTTTTCAAGCATTTAACTGAAGGCAGTGATCATGCCTTTCAGGAGTATGACAAACGTTATAGTGAAGGCTACTACTTGCTGATTGCTTCTTTATTGCCCATCCATTGCTGCACCTCTAAATGTTGTTACCTTCTCATTTTACTTTTGAAATTCATAGCAAGGTACAATAGTCATAAAGTCAATGAATTTTTATCACCTCCTTTATGTGAGGCTTTATGAAAAATGTTTTCATCATTTACATTTAACTTATTTCTCAATGAGACTATGTATTACTTACAGTATATCTGCTTATCAGAAATTGAGATTAAAGGCTTTCCTTGCAGTCACATAGATAGTAATAGAATTTAGAATTCATTCTCCTTAGAACACAGCTGCAGTAGCAGTATTTTAGAATGGAGTAGCATCATATTAGAATGTAGTGAAGTACTAAACAAAAGAGATCCATTAGATTTATCCTAATTTATTCTACCAGGGCTCCTGTAGCCCCAAAGAATACTAAGTTGTATGTGCTTTTTCAAGAACTCAGTACTCCTTCTTATTGGGTGGAATAGTATTTAACATTAGATAAGTAATTAAAGTTAGGCAATGTATGTTAACACATTGTTAAAAACTTGTTTAATATATATTTCATGGATTTTCAGTGTTCATTATTTTTTTTAAGAGATTGGATTTCACATTGTCATTCAGGCTGGAGTGCAGTTTTGTGATCATAGCTCACTGCAGCCTAAACCTACTGGGCTCAAATGATCTTCCCACCTCAGTTTCTTCAGTAACTAGAACTACAGGCACCTGTGGCTAATTTTTAAATTTTTTGTAGAGACTTACCCCGTTGCTCATGCTGATTTCCAACACCTGGCCTCAAGTGATCATCCTACATCTCAAAGTGCTGAGATTACTGGCATGAGACTGTTCCCATCTTCAATGTTCACATCTTTTTAAAAATTTGAAGTGTGTGTGTGTGTGTGTGTGTGAAGTATTAGTCCATTCTCATACTGCTATGAAAAAATACCCGAGACTGGGTAATTTATAAAGAATCAAGGTTTACTTGACTGTTGTGTATGGCTGGGGAGGCCTCAGGAAACTTAGAGTCATGGTGGAAGGCACCTCTTCACAGCAAGGCAGGAGAAAAAAATCAGTGCTCATTGAAGCGGGAAGCCCCTTATAAAACAAGGAACATCAGCTTTCCTAAGAACTCGCTTGCTATCACGAGAACATCGTGGTGGAAACTGTCCCTGTGATTCAGTTGTCTTCTGGTTCCATCCTTGACAAATGAGCATTGTTACAATTCAAGGTGAGATTTGGGTGAGGACACAGAGCCAAACCATATCAATGTGTGTGTGTGTGTGTGTGTGTGTGTGTATTTTTTTGTATTTAAATATATCATAATTTGTATTTTCGTTGGTAGTAACTATCGTGGCCTAACTTAAATCACTCTATGTGCTATTAACATGTGTTATGTATTTATTTTTTGTGTGTCTGGTGGGAAAGGTTTTTTGTGTGTTATATTTTCAGTTATATTCTATGAATATATTTAAGTTCAGTAATGAAACAGTAATTTTATAGTAATTCTTGGACATCACTAATATTTTAGTGATCTACATCATGTGTAGAATCATCAAGTTTACATCTCTAAATCTGTTTTCAGCACAAGCAAAATGGTAAAAATAATATTTTCTCATTAAGCGTGCTGCATGAGTGTATACTTGCCTTATACATTTATGTTAACATAACCATGCTTATTCATATCAACATTAAGCAGTGCTTCTAGATGTTGATAAATATGGACAACTCATTTCAAGACACTGCTGTTGATGTCTGCAGATGTATAGTCTATGCTACTTTTCATATTGTGGGTTCTTGTCATATTTGTGAGGTCTCTTCAAGATCATAACCTCTCTGACTTGCCATAACGATTCTTGGAGATGCACAAGGAAGATTTGTCTAGACACAGCTTGCCACTTGTCATGATACCATTGTCAGAGACCTCTGTGGGCCTTAAATGGCCTTTAGAAGAAAATGAAACATTTTTTACATTTCACATGCTTTAGGGTATGGAGGCATGGTGCTTTCTGTTCCTACCCATTCCTTGCTTTGAGTTGTCAGAAGGATCATGGGGCATGGGGCATGGGGCATGGGGCATGGGTAGGATGTTTTCTGTCTTCCAGGCTTTTCCTTGACCAAAGCTTTTGAAGTAAAACACCCCGGTCTTTGTCCAAAGCTTTTGAAGTAATAAAAATACATTAATCAAAGTTCATTTTAGGTGCTGGGAAAGTGGAAATTGACTTCTATCTCTAGAAGTTTAAACTTAAATTATTTTGTTGATTCTGGATAACTGAGGAGAGCTTTCAATAACCAAGAATAATTTAATAGGTAAATTTTAAAACTGAAAAAGCTGCATTTCTTTCCTGTTTTTAAGTAGAGTCAGGCTATTTTTCCTCCTTCAAAATTACAGATGGAATTTTAGATAATGTTCTTATAAATGAAATGTATTCTCGTTTCAAAACACATCCAGAATGTTGTGAAGAAAAACATATGAATTTCCCTAACATTGCAGTGACAAGACTTTACATTAAATCTTCATTTTCATCTTTCTTGAACCAAGTGCGGGAATACACAATCCTGAGGGGAATTTCATTTGCATGTTGTTGAACAGCTTGATGTCCTCAACTGGAGCACAGCAAAGTGCACTACAGGCCACCTGATTTTTTATGGCAGAAACTAAAATGGGAAGTTGAAAAGAAGGAAGAATTTTATTCCACTCCAGTTATTTGGTTAAAGTTCACTTTGAGAAACATGAAATGTCTCATTCAATATAATGTATGCAAATGGAACCTATAGAAGATGATAGAAATCAGATGGCAAAGACTTTCCCAGATGTTGCAAATGAGAGTGAAGTGGTTCTGTATCAGGTTTGAGGGTGATGCCTCAAAGTACTGTTTAAGTGGCTAGAGATTGTATCGCAGACATTGGCAGGTGTGGAGGAGGTTAAGGTTTTGCAATTAAAATTAAGAGGAAGGAGAATAATTTAACACAATATTAGAGGACTTTCATTTCTTGCAAATTAATTCTATTTTAATTTTCTTTCAAGTTAGAAAAGTGTATGATTATATGTATCATTAATAAATGAGGGGTTAAATATATAGAGATTGTCCAAATAATTTAGCCTATAAAAGCCCTGTGCCATGCAACATCCAGCTAGTTCAAGCATAAGAGGAATGCTGTCTTTAGCATTATTCATTTGAATGACTGCTATGCTGTCAGCTCAATATTATTGCATTTAAATAGTAAAATAACAGATGTAGCTATTGTTTTGAAAACTGTAAAATGTATATGATTTTAGTTGCTATTCTTATTGTTACTCTAAACCCATGTAAATTATCTAAACCCAAGTAAATATCTCTAGTGTACATGCTTTGTATATTCTATTTCAGTCATGAATATCATTGACTATTCAATTTAGTTACTAAATCTAATACTTTGTCTTAGAGTTTTCCTTTCTGAAGGACTTTTAATAATGCAGTTTCTGAATACTTCACTATTATTTAATGCAAACATGTCTATAAATTGATTTCCTAAAATTTGGCTGACTTTGACTCTCAGGAACCAATTTGGTCCCTTAATTATGTAAATGTGGTTTATATTTTAAATCATTTTAAATGATTTTAATTTATTAGAGAAATCTAGCCACACAATTTGAACGTTAATTAATTGAAAAGAGTTTACCAAAAAAATATGTAAATGCTGTATCATAGAATAACATATCAGTATTTTATTATAGGTTCAATGATTTTAGCTGCATCAATTATTTACGTCTCTGTCTCAAAATACACATATGCTGATATATCTCAACTTAATATTTTAGACATTATCTGGTAAATTTATTTTGGATTAAAAACTTACCTTTTTTTTTATTAGTATACCACTTCTTTATTTTTTCCTTTTCCATTCTCACATCCTTGGACTAAATCAATAGTCAATGTTTAAATTAGTAAAATTTGATAAAATCATTCACTACTGAACCAAACAGTATATACATATATATATGTAAAATATGAATATATATACAAATATATATTCACTGTTTTTCTTTTAAAATATTTTATTTTTCACAGCATTCTATTTTCTTAGAGTTACCGATTGACCAGTCCTGCATTTGTCTAATTTTTATAGACATTCTGCTTTATTCATTCTAATAGATCAACATATTTTTAAAATATTAGAAGTATAATTTTTCAATGTGCCAATGTTTTAAATGCTGTATTAGTTCACTTTTTTCCCCTGCTAGTATGTCCCATGCCCTTGATTTTCTTATGCCTTCAGAGAAAACCTCACTCTCTAGGTCCGAACTCTCATCTTGTGCATTCCTTTTATCCCTGTCCTGTGATTGAAGTCAGATAAATATCTACTAAAGACAGGACCAACGGGATTAACTTCATGGGCATGCAACTTATGCAAAATCTCATGTCTTTTTCCTTTGTCAAAAATGACTTAATTTTGTCTGCTTCCTATTAAATGGCATATGGAAAATTTAAGAACTATTGTCTAGAAACATTGTTATTCCAGACTCTAGTTTGTTTATAAAATTTAAGGTTGAAAATCTCTTGTTCTCAGAAATGGGAAGGCATTCATGCACCCTCTTCCAGTCTTCAATACTGTTATTGCTAAGTGTGGCGTCAATTTCATACTCAGTCTTAATATTTGTGAACCTTTTTTTTCTCTGAGAGCTTTAGAATTTTCTCTTTATATTTGATGTTGTACATTTTTTTTTCTATTCTAGGTTCATAAGCCTTTGCATTTATAGACATGTAAGTTTTAGTTGTAAAAAATTTATATTATCCCCTTGAAATTATCTTGTCTTTCATTTGTCCCATGTGTTGGATGTCCACTTTTCCGAATTATTCTCTAATTTTTTTTCATTTTTCTTCTTATTTTCCATTGTTATATCAATCTAAACAATTTTCTCTAGTTTATTTTCAATGCCTTTCTCAAATTTACAATTCCAGTTATTATTTTAATTTGTAAGAGTTATTTGTCTTTGCTCAACATTTATATTACAGTGTAATGTTTTTGTTTTATTTCTGAGACATAGCTATCAGTCATTATAGTTTCTTATTATAAATGAATCTTCCTTTTTTTAGTATTATTTTTTCTTGGAGTTCCCTTTTGTTTGACTTTGGTTTCCCCTTCCTTTCATATAATAAGCTTTCTCAAATGGCTGCTCATTTTTAGATGTCTGTTGATACTTAGAACTAAGTCATGAAATAGCTGATTTGATACCCAGTCTTCATAGTCAAGCCTGAGAGTCTTTTGACTCCAAGTTGATAATTTTTCCCTTTGGTCATTCTTTTTCTGTAGAAAAGAAAATCTGGTCAGGACTACATAATTTGTGAGGTATAATACAATTAGGAAGTACAAGGATTCTTGTTATTTAAAAAATATTAAGAATATCAAGATCCCAACAGCAGAACAATGAACTTAGAGTGTGAGCCTTCAAAGTGTGTGGCCCTATCTGAGGCTGCATAAATTGCTTGCATGTGAAGCTGGACTTGCCTCCTAGTAGTTACTTGCTTGATTTCCATTCTTCTGGAAACTGCAACCCTCTGTAGTAAAAAACCTCTTAGCTATTTAGACTTATTGGAGGCTATTCTAAGTGAAGTAACCGAGGAATGGAAAATCAAATACTTTATGTTCTCACTGATAGGTGGGAGCTAACCTATGAGGATGCAAAGGGATAGAATGATACAATGGACTTTGGGGACTTAGGGGGAAGAGGTTTGTGGGGACAAGGAGTAAAAGACAACAAATACGGTGCAGTGTTTACTGCTCGGGTGATGAGTATACCAAGATCTCACAAATCGCCACTAAATAACTTACTTACATAACCAAATACCACTGTACCCCCAATAACTTATAAAAAATAGAATTAATATATATATGTGTATAGTTACAATAAAAATATAAATTAATTAATTCTTCATTTTTAAGCCCCATGCCTCACTCCTATCCTTTGCTCTGTCTTTTCTTCTCTATTTATAAACCCTTTTTAAATTTCTCCTGAGAATAAAAATTATATATCCTGAGGGTAATGTGCTTCCTAAGAAAATGGCAAAAGGCTGGCACTGTGTGTTCATCCTCTCTGCATAAGACTTTAAACACATCACTGCCATTTCAGCCCTGTACCTTACATCTTCATTCCTGGAAACTTTAAGTCCTGAGTCCTGTGACTATTTTGTATGTTTTATTCTCCTTTTATAAGGCCTTCAGCTCAATAACTTGACCTTCTAATGTTCATGAGTCACTACACAATTGTTGATGTTGTGGGTAATGAGAAAATGAGGTACAACCACAATTTTTACCAAATCTAAGCATGAAACAGAATAAGAATCAGGAGAAATAATGTTGTTTAAAATGTATACCACCTTTTTTGAGTGCTTAGCTTCTCTAAAGTCCCATTAATCTCAATTTTGTTTTTAAATTTTTTAAAGCAGAAATAGCACTATGCCTGATATTTTAAAAAATACACTTGTGAAGAGACTAAAATTGTGCTTTTTAAAGGATCCATCTTGGACTCTTTATTATGGTCCCATTAGATTGCTGTAATGTATTCCAATCAACAGATCTTTCAGATACTACTGGGAAACTTATCAATGGGAACTTTTCACTTAATATCTAGGAATAAAAGGGCATCAAATGTATACAATTACACTATTCCATTTGATGGGGATATATGGTGGTGAACATAGATTAGAATGTCATTTATGTGTTCCTTTGTCGAAAGTTTCCTTGGCATTAACTTGCTTTCTGCCTCCTTATAGAAATCACAAAATACCTCATCTTTATGCTGGCCATTTTCTTTATGTCTAGCATGTCCATCTTTCAATATTCCCCTAATAGCTTTTTTTGTTTGTTTACAAATTGTCATGAATCTTCAGCCCAACAAAAGGCATGTGTTCAATGAACAATCGTCACTGTTCCCTTCTTGATGTCTTTTGATGTTAGCATAAGGACATAGCAAGGGAATTAAGAGTGCCAGCTTTGGTATTGGAAAGATTTGGATCTTCGGTCCCGGCTTAGCACTTACTTACATAGAAACTTTGAATAAATTATAAGTTTAGTCTAAGCCAAATGTTTTCAAAATTGTCTGCATATTAGAAGGACCTAGGAGTTTTTAAATATTCAAACATACTTGCTCCAGATACAATAAATTATAACTTCTTGGCCTGGAGTCCTAGCTTCGTGCAGATTTCTCTTGGTGATACTAACAGGTAGCAAAGGTGAGAACTGCTGCCTATAAGCCTCATTTTTCTCATCTTTAAAATGGTACCAGCTTTAAATAGCCAGTATTTTACAGTTATTTTAAGAATTAAATGTAGAAAATGCATGTAAAAAACAGCATGATGCCTGGAACATTATAAATAATTCATCTCTCATTCCCTGGCTGAACTATAAATACGATTAAAGGAGAGATTATATCTTTCTTGTTCACTGTTTCCTGTATGACACATAGAAGCTACTTAAAGGTTATTTGTTAGTTCAGTGAATCACTTGCTCTATCTTTTAGAGGGGAAAACATTCTACTGTTGACTTTTGTTCAGTCCCAAAGCCCCTTATTAAAAATACTAAATAATTTTATTATTTATTATGACTCACTTTTTCTCTAAAGTACTAGTCTTAGTTATTATTTCTTTAAGGTTGATACAGTACCCCATCCAAACTATACCTGCATTATCACCCATAGTGCCTACAGAACTTTCTCTTTGATATCTTCTGTCATCTCTTTCATCCCTCCCTCTCTCCATTCTTCCTTCCTTTCATCTTAACTTCCTTTTATTACTTTCTCCTTCTCACCTTCTTTTATCCATTTTTTCTCTCTCCTTGTCCATCTCTTTTATAATTCTGTTGCTATCTCTTCATAGAAAACTTTTCTTAAAACTTTTGGTTGCAGGAGAAGTCACTCTACTCTTAACCTTGCCTGGCAGCAATCTGTCTATTCTGATCAATTACCACTTACTACAGGGCAGGAGTCTTGAATTTGTGTTCTGAGGTGCAACAGCCACCTCCCACGTACTTCAGTGTTTCATATCAATAATTGACTGCCTATCATTGCAACTGAGAAAAATTACTGGTTGTAACTCCAACATTGACCTTGTTTTCTTTGCATGCAGCCCACTGAATGCTTTTTATTACATAATTTTAGTGAATTTATTCCACAAAGCATCATTATCATGTATCAGGCTTCTTTATTTGTACTAAATAAGAAAGACATATACTTGGCCTGAGAGAAGGGCAAAAGCCTGTCAAATTCTCAAGCAAAAAAGCAGACTATTTGAATATAGTGTGATATATGTTGCTAGACAAATATAAAGAGAACTCTTCATACAATGCAGAGTGCACATGGCAAGGTTCTTTCACCCAGTACTGGAGGCAGATCTGAAGGTCAGACCATCTGACCTGTGGTTAAAGAGGAACATAGGAGTCAACTCCTATAACAGTAGGGAACAAAAGATGTGAGAAGTGGCTCCGTATTGCTGCAGTGAGAGGGAATTACTGAGAAGTGAGCCTGGAGATATAAAAGGAAGCCAGATGTCAAGGAACTTGGGCATTATTCTTTGGGTTACAAGGCAACCATTCAAAGTTAATTAAATAACTAGAATGATGGTATGATGGAATTTCCTTGAGAAAACAGATTTCCTTTTCAATGATGAATCTAGAGTAGAAAAGGCAGCTGAAAGTCATTCAAAGGAAATGCAGAAAAATAGGTTTAATAATGACATTATTTTTAAAACCAACCAAAGAATCACCCTTGACAACAATAGCTAAAATTTATTTTGTACATACTATATGCCACTCATTTTTATAAAAATCATGTACATGACAAACTCCACATAAGATAAATTCTACTATTACAGAATTATTATTATAATTTTTATGATAGTTTAAGAATGAGTGGTAGTTTGCACAGATGTGAAAACCATGCCACCTGATTATTATTATCATTATTATGATAGTGTGAGAACGAATGGTAGTGTGCACAGATGTGATAACCATGCCACCAGAGGTCAAAGCTTTACTCCACCATACTTTCAGTGTGACGTTGTACAAATTAATTGACACACCTACATACATGCACACATATTTTATACATTTTTTTGTGGCAGTTCAGGGCTTCTCCAACCCACCTCTGCTCCTTTTGCATGCAGTGGATTTTAGTGAGACAGTGAAAACAAGTTATATATAATAGCAAGAGAAATCAATGTGAAGCAAATGACAGAAATTTTGAGTGATACAAAACCCTATAGCTTAATCAAAATACCAAGCAAACATCAAACAAAAAGAAAATCAAAGGAATGAATTATCTGCAAGCAGAGATCCTGAAATTGGGAAAAGGTTAAGTGGTAAACGACAGGAGAAAGGAGATATGAATAGACAGATTTCCTGATGCCCTTTGATGGGTAGGGGGACTTTATTTGAATTATAATACAACTCCATGAAAATGTATGTGACTCTTTGAAATCCCATCCTTATCTCTTCCCAAATGTATGACCTTGAGCAGAAGCCTCAATGTCTCTTTGCCTCAATTTCCCACTCCAAACCTAGATAAATAATAGTATTGAACTCATTATACACTGTGAAGATTAAATGACTTAATAAATATAAAATAAGCAGTGCTGGCATACCGTACCACCATATGTGTTATCTATTATTATTATCATCATCATCATTAAAATATCCTTTGGATTTCATGTTTTAGCATGTTTGTCCAGTTTTGAGATTCATCTAACCCTAATTTTAAACTCTTAAAGAATTAGGGCCATAGGAAAGAATTTACTATCTTCAACTACTGAACTGTTCCTGTTGTGTAACTTGCTAAAATCGAAATATACTTTCAATGCCATTTATAAAAAGCTTCTAAACTGTTAGTTAATGGTGCACGGGAGTGGACATCCCTTTTTTATGGAATATGGTGGTCATCTTCAGTGGACATGCTTGGAAAATGTAGTGTCAAAAATGGATATTTCAAGGACAGTGCAGGAACTCAGGGTTCGTAATGTGAGCAATGAGCTTCATGCAGGAATATGGAAGGAAGAGGCTCATGGATGGTGGTTTGTACCTTGTTAAACATAAAATGTAAAATGAATGTTTCCTTTTTTTCTTCCTAGAGAAGAAAAGATCTCTGAGTGATGATTATGATATGACAAAAAGCTCAGACGCTTTTCAGGTGATTGAAACATGTTCTTGGGAAAGAAAAATGTAGGCTCCACACTGAACATCCTCAGGGAAAGATGAAAGAATAAAATGCCTTAGAGATTGAGATGCACAGCTGGATAATGCCGAGATAGATCATTTCAGTCAAACATGAGGTGAAAGCTAGAAAGGCTTTTGCACCTGTGCTTGACTGGATGCTGAATTTCGAACAAGTTTTCTTCAGGGCAGAGATTTTCGTGGAAGCATACTTTTTCACTACCCAATATAGAAAGGGTAAAAGAACTTGCAGTTTTAGGAGATTAGATATACATCCCCCCCCCTCCACCCAGTATTATCGCTTTTCTGGAAATAAGTGACAGAAAGGCAAAGATCAAATTCATGCTTACATGAACAGCTTAGGGCCAAGAAAAAGATACCAAAGTTAGCACACGAAAAGACCTGATCTTACACAAATTTAAGTACAAGAGAAGCAACCTGAGGTAAAATAACATTAGTTAAGCAAAACAAAACAAAAAGTAAGATTGGGTGGCTAGGGCGAGGTCCCTGACTCACATTCACATCTTCATCCATAGGGGAGAGTTAGCCGTTGAGAGTTGATTTGACACAATTATAGTCCTAGTGAAGACAGCGGTAGTAAAAACATTGAGCTTCAAACTAGACTAGGGAAGAGTTAGGTGAAGCTCTGCAGAATCAGGAAGTACCACCGGTGTCGGCTATTCTCTACTATTACAGACAGGATAAGCAAGAACCAAGACATCTCCTCTTATTGTTGTAAAAGATGTAAACATCTTCTGAGTGACAGTGCCGGGAAATTGGCAAAGTCTCCAGACCAATGCCGGTAAAACCTCTGAGAATGAGACTTAACATTGAGTTTGAGCTGTGTTCCAGATGTTTCTGGCACTTTAACAAGGCTGGTGAAGGCTGAGTAAAAATCTGAGTAGGACCTTATGAGACATTAATGCCAAATAGTACTGGACAGTAATCAAGTTGCTACCATTTCTAAGCACTGGAGTGGCTTTTGATTTATGTTTTTGTACAAAGTTATAGTTATTTATATTGACTACAAACAAATTTCAAAACTCTGGAGAAGAGTTTGCTGAAATTAGATTTTTGCAAAGAGATTATGCAGACTAAAAATTAATGGCATTTCTGCAAGAGTGTATCTACAATCAAAGGGTGATTACATAGATAATCTATTTGTGATCTACTAAAATTTATTTTTTATGCTGCCCCCTATTTTGCCTATAGGATGAGAGTAATCTTTTGAGACATACACAGAGCCTTGTGAGAAATGCTGGGAAGCACTGTATACAGTTATCTAAGACATTTAAGGAATATTTGATTTTGATATTTTCTGAGCCCCTGTATTTTTAAAAGGGTAGTTAGAAAATAAGAGTATGTTTCTATCTTTATAAGTGACACATGATCTTCTTAAAAAGGAAATAGTGCTTGATAGGATAAAAATAACCCCAAAATTTGAGGAGTGCTGTAGAATGATTGCTTTCTCTAAGATCAATTTTTTAAAGGTGAGCATAATAAGGCGCTTTTAATTAATGACATTAGCTTGTAGTGTGGTAGGTATTATGGGTCAGTGTATACAGGAATACATAATAAATCTCTTAAAATTTGAATATATGTGGATAAAAGAATACTAAAAAAACAGACTAAGAGTGATCATCACATCATCACAAGTCCAAGATGCAATGTACTGTTATACAGCATGAATGGTTTCAGTCTTGCATTTAAAGAATAGGTGTAAGCAGACAGACATTGTTAAAAAAAAAAAAAAAAAAGAAAAGAAACCCAAAGGAGAAGTGGATAAAGCATATACATCTTAAAATCAACATGCACGCAACTGAATTTTGCTATTACCTTTCCAAAATGGCTCCCTTCACATGTTCATAGCTGTAAATGGTAACTGTTATATTTTTTCAGGTCAGAACTTTAGATTGATTCTTCAGTCAGTGTTCTTTATCATTTCCCATTTCATTAGCAAAATCTATTTGACCTTTTTTTCAAAATTTATCCAGAATCGTAAGACCTCATACCACCTCCAGAACTTACCTGGATCCCTTCCACATCTATCTAACTCCTGGGTTATTCCAATACACTCCTATATGGTCTCCCTTGCGTCACCCTTTTTCATCACGGTATTCATTTGGACGTTTTGCTAACATCACTTCTTTTGGCACTGGTCATAGAGGAGGAATCTACTCTACCCACTTAAGCTCAAGCATGGCCATGTGACTTGATTGGCCAGTGAAATGTGTAAAAATGGATATGCATTCTTTCTGGGCTACAGCTTTAAGAACCAGAGTGACAGATGGAGCTTCCATAAGCCATTCACTAAGATTTCTGTTAGGAGCCTAACTCCCTTGAGAATACTGGATACATTTGTAGAATAAGAGAAAAAATAAATGTAGCCTTAAGCCACTGAGACTTTCAGGTTGGCAAACAGCTTAGTTTAGCCTATGTTACCTGAGAAAGGAATTGTTTCAGAAGGTACCAAAAAGCAAGACAGCAGCAACAAAATACCTGGCATTGGTTATGGTGATGGGTGGCAGGTGTCAAGAAGATATTATTGGCAGTTGGAAGGATAGTGGTTCATGTTATGTAGTGGTAAACTTCTCACATATGGCAACATGGAAATTAAATATTGTAACTATTGGATTTCTAGCTTCAGAAGATAGAATAAGAAAACATTAGTAGCTTGAGTTTCTTACTTTTGACTGCATTTTGACATGATATTTAAGGAAAGAGATAAAATAATTGATTTGCCACAAAAAATGAAAAGGACTAAAAGACAGTAAAACAATGTTGGAACTTGTAAATTCCCAGGTATAATTAATTTCCAACTCTATCTAGTAAAAATAGAACTGTGAATGTCTTGAAAAAAGCAAAAACTAATTGAAATTTAGCTTAGCAGCAGCAAGGATCAAAACAAAAGTGTGGCCATCACAGCCCTTTAATAACCTCTGAATGGATTAATTTCTTACCTAGTAAACCCTTTCAGTTGAACAAGTAGACCTAGAGAAAAATACTGGGGATGTGCCTTTCCCAAGATATCTGTTGTTTATACCTTTAAAGAAGTCCAGAGAGAGGAGTATAAGTCCAAAAACTTTGAGTGAGATTATTGGCACATGAAACTGACAGAAAACAAATAGGAAACAGATGATTTTAGCTTTAAGAGAATTGTGCTGGCAAAAGAACCTTCAACCTGTGAAACTGACTATTACAGACTTAAAATAGTTCTTGGGCCCTGAACTTTCTAGAGGTAAGGAAGGCTTAGAAAGCTACTCCTGTCTGAATGAGGCCACCTTTTCTTACATCCTCTTCAGATATATCCAATGAGGACAATGTAAAAAGAGAGATCAGAGCCCAGGACCCCTGAGAAGTGGAGAGTGACTCTTAACCCTCATAATGTCTGCTCAGTGGGAGAGCAAAATTTCTATCAATGGCTTCTAGGTGGCCCTGCATTCTTCCCCTTCCAAATTAAGAATTTTTATTCCAATCTTTTTGTTTCTCTTTCTTCAGACAAATGGCAGTGGAAGAGTGGAGAGGGGAATGATAATATAAATTGTGGGTTTTCTTAAGGATCTATAATAAGAAGTGCCATATCTAGACTTCTATAATCATTAGATTTTGTGCTTTTACACTTTATATTAAATAATATTAATCTTATTGGATAGGACTTTTGACTTTTCTTCTCGAATAGGGAATTTTGATTTCAGAGAAAAAAGTAAACCCAACATTTGTGACTGTAGGGGAAGAACATTCATCAGTTGGGGTGTTCAGAAATAGCTGGTTGTTGTTGTTAGGCAATTTTTATTATTAAAATTATCTAATGAGTTTGAATTCAGGCAAATTCATGTGATTTTGCATGAACTAGTGCAATAAGAGCAGAATTGATGGTGTCACAGAAGCTTTAAGAGCCAATGTGTGGTATTCTTTGTACCCTGATGATGGAAGGATGTTCATTTGTTTAGACCCCTGAATCACTATTATGTACACAGTCTCCTTTCTGACTAACAATGAAGATGTAGAACAAATAAGAAATAGCTTCATGGTTGTAATCAACTGAAATTTTAGGATGTTTTCACTGCAGCATAACTTAGCTTATCCTAATTACTATAACTGAAATTTTACTCACAACACAGAATACATAATGATGATCTTAAAATATGTCATTTTATCCATCCTTCTTCATAAACCCCTCCAATGGCTCAAGGTAAATGAGAAAATCATAATATAAATTTTCTTTATGACAACATTCTGACCAGGTTTCCTTTGACTCTCCATTTCATTCTTTCCTGTGTAGACTTTTGTGCCCTTACTCTTATTTGCACATGGTTAGAACAGTCTCTCTTGGCCTTTGCTGTTGTTTCTACCTAGAAAAGTCTTACTCCAATTATACACATGAGTTTTTCTCTCATCTCCTTCATATGTGCTCAAGTATCTCTTTATCTGTAAAGCTTTCCTGACCATTTTTTATAAAGTAGCAATAACACCTGCTCTTACATATTCATCTTAATTTAATTCCTTTTTCTCCATAACAGAACACATCTTGATCCACATTTTACCTCCTTTTCTTCCCACACCAACTTGTATCCTATAGAATGAAGTCCTTTTGTGCATATATATGGATGCTTCAGCTTGAATTGTTAAGCCCTTGGCCATACTTAGGGACAAAGGGTACACATAACATCTTTGGGAGAAAAAAATCCACGCAGGGAAGAGGCCAGAACAGGTACTAGAAACAAGGTTGTGTCATTTGTGCAAAGATTTCATTGACCTTAGGTATGCATTGTCTAGAAATGGGAGGTATTTTCTTTGTGTAGATGCAACCTCTGATCCTGCTGCATTTTTTTCTTATGTGGGCAAAAGGTAGGGAATTGGTCAGAGAAAGTCTAAAGTAGGACTTTCCATATCACAGAGTACAGGAAAATGGCCTCTCTTCCAAGTATAAGGGAAGTGTGGTGCTAATAAAGTTGATTTCTAGAGACTCTTCCATAATATGTTATCAATAAGATCTGTGTGTTGTGTAATCATAAACTCTTGCTGAGGTTGCAGCTCAGTAGGAGTGTTTAACGCTTTAGGTGGTAGTGAAAAACAAAAATTGAGTATTTCAGGAGGTAGCAGATGGTTAAAGACAAAGAATGCTTTAGAAAAAGCAGGACATTTAATTTATTAAAGAGGTTTTTAATGAATAATTTGGAGCTTCATAAATGTGCAGCAAAGGGAATTGGTGCTGATTCAGAGACTGTTCCCTGCAAAATAGCTTTGGATACTTGGGGGGAAATCGAGGCCATGGATAAAGAGGGCATGGTTTTTCTAGTCAATGATGGTAGCAGAGGTTCAGAAAATTGTGTCAATTGTACAGGAACTCTTCAGTGCACAATATCGTGTACCATGATGTTCTGTCTTTAGATGAGGCACAGCTTCCTGTAAACTTCTGAAATAGACATGCATTAATTTTGTTTATTAAAACAAGATATCCTGATGCTGGGTAATTTGTTAGTGCCAAAAACATTCTATTGCTTGTGTGCCTGAAATCCTCCAGAGTGACATGGCTATTGAAGGAAAAGTACTCTTTTAAAAAGTGGAATATGACCCAGAAGATGCCAATTATTTAATTGCTATAGAAACATTTTTACATGCTTTGGATCATTCTCATCATATTCATGGAATCATTCAACTCAAAAAAAATAGCAAAATTTTGTTAGCCATGCAAGGAATTCTTTGATAATAAAATTAGAAGTAGAATGATTGGGTCTTCCAGTCTAGTAATCTTCAAATTTTAGGCTTCAGGGTACCATTTATTGAGGATGCCAGAGAGCTTTTGTTGATGTGAGTTACATCTAGTGATATTTGCCATACTAGAAATTAAAATGGATATTTAAAAAATACATTTATTTAAGTGACATCAATGCATGTTAACATAGTTTTATAAAATATACCTATACAATAAAAATAAATAGAAACTAATATTGAATTTCCTTTAAAAAATCTTCTTTTTTATTTTATTTTTATTTATTATTTATTTATTTATTTATTTATTTATTTTTATTTGAAAGAAAGGAAAAGAGAGGAAAGAAAGTGAGAGTGAAAGAAAGAAAAAAAAGTGTACGAGAGAAAGAAAGAGGAAGAAAAAGAGGGAGAGAGAACAGGATTCTTGTT
>CAUYLG010052579.1:0-68872 GCA_963573385.1 Cacajao melanocephalus | reverse complement strand
GTTGGCTGCTTGTTTGTTATTTTCATCTCTTATTCCTTCCTGTCTCCATTGTTAAGCACAATTATTGGCATAATAGAGGTTTTTAATACCCATTTTTAGACTGCATTCTAGCCTGGGCAATAGAACAAGAATCCCATTCTCCCTCCCTCTTTCTCTTCCTCTTTCTTTCTCTCGTACATTCTTTTTTTTTTCTTTCTTTCACTCTCACTTTCTTTCCTCTCTTTTTCTTTCTTTCAAAAAAAAAAAAAAAGAATATATTGATAGTTCAATAGTTGTTACTGTCCCAGATCAGTGACAATTATTGATGAGACTCATCAATGTCTCCTGTTTGCTGATTCATGAGTCAACAAATGTTTACCGAGCACAAAGACTCGTTCTTTGTTCTTGAGGGGCTGATAGCTAGGGAAGGAGGCAGACAGATGATTGCAGCAAGGTTGAGGATAAAGAGAAATGAGGCTCATCCATCACTGTCACCGTCTCAGATCAGTGACAACTATTGGTGACCTCTTAATATATCCCAGGCACTGTGCCAGCCACTTTCCATGCATCTTTATATGTAATCCCCGCCAGGAATTAGTATCCCCCTTTTACAGATGAGGAACAGAGTTGTGGGAAATTTGTGCAACTGTCTGAAGATCTTTTGGCCAGTTAGGGAAGGAGTTGTGAGTTGAATCTATGTTTGTTTGATCCCAAAGCTCGTGCTTCCCCCATATGCCATGTTGCCATGAATTCCCAGCAATACGACCAGCTGCTCTGAGTGGTCAGCCCTGGCCTCCCAGCCTTGTCATTGGCCAACTGCTCTGATTGGTCAGCTCTGGCCTCCCAGCCTTGTCGTTGGCCAACTGCTCTGATCGGTCAGCCCTGGCCTCCCAGCCTTGTCATCGACCAACTGCTCTGATCGGTCAGCTCTGGCCTCCCAGCCTTGTCATTGGCCAACTGCTCTGATGGGTCAGCCCTGGCCTCCCAGCCTTGTCATTGGCCAACTGCTCTGATTGGTTAGCCCTGGCATCCCAGCCTTGTCATTGGCCAACTGCTCTGATGGGTCAGCCCTGGCCTCCCAGCCTTGTCATTGGCTAACAACCCCTGAAGGGAAGGCTCTGGCAGCTACAAGGACCTGTAAGAGGAAAAGCCATGGACAGAGAAAAGAAGAAAGGAAAAAGAAAGAGACTCCTGATAAACACATCAAGTGGACTGAACAGCAGGAGATCAGGCCAAGGGCAAGTGGAAATGCCTGCCTGAGAGAGAAACAAGGTCCAAATTCTAGAAGTCATACCCCTTGCCCCCTGCTCCCATGTCTGCACCAACATAGTGGATGGGAACCAAGAAGTGGAGTAGGGGAAGGATGATCCCATGCCCTCCTTGGCTGTGGACTCTGGGGTCCCTCCTAGAGCGTTTTCTCCACCCCCACCCCATCACTGTCATGGGAGCCCTTTGCTTAGCTGGCCCTGGGTGTCTGAAGGCAGAGAGTAGAGGTTACTGGCTGCCTAGGGGCCAAGTCGGACCTGCAGATGTGTACAGTTCGTTCTGCATAGTGTTTTTAAACATCTTTTTAAATTGGTAAGTTTCATAAAAGCATCTGGATTTCCAACTCTGCTGGAAAATCTGAAGATCTGGCAACCCAGGCCCAAATTCCCACATGGCAACCATCAGCTGGCAGAGCTACAGCTGCCCCCTTCAGCTGTGGCAGAGCCTCCGCCTCAGAGGACAAGATGAGAGGGGAGGGGACGCTCAGGCTGTCCTTGGCCATGGCCCCAGGTTCCGGGATAGCAGCCTGGAGGTTTCCAAAAGCTGTGTCCTCCTCCCCTTGTGGCTGGTGTGGACAGAGAACTGCTTTGTCAGCTAATGAAGTTGAGGCACGGTGGCCGTTCAGCGGGGAGCCCAACAGCCTCCAAGCCTGCCTGTTTCTCCACCGCTGGGCTCAGTCCACTCCAGGAAGCCTGCTGGTGTTTCTAGTGTAACATAAAACACTCTGGCTTCCTGGCCTGGACCCCCTAGGACTCCCTGTCAGGTGGCCGTGGTCTCTGCACCCCAGGCTGGTATATCCAGGGCACGTGGGCAAATACTCGAGCGCTGCAGGTCCCAGGGCCGGCCTCCCACGTGTTGGGCCATGGCAGCCAGCAATCCAGCAGTGTGGCCCCTGCAGCTCCCGGTGTACAGACCTGTTTACTTCAGGGAATGCTGCAGGAGCCAGGCCTGCTGAGCCGGAGAGGCTATTTCAGAACCACCAGGCAGATTTTTCATTCCAACTTCAAGGAGCTTCCAGAAAACCCAAACAAACATTTGAAAACGCCTGCCTCGCCACAGTTCTGGAGGCAGCGCCAAGGAGAAAGTCATCGCCTGTGGGCCAGCAGGGTCCCTGCCAGGAAGGAGGGTCCTGACAGGCTGGGCTGAACTGCTCCAGCCAACTAGGTGTGGAGTCCCCATGAATGACTCGTTCCCACCCTCCACTCCCTACGTGCAACGCGAGTGGATGGATCATCTCTCCTCTTACTCTGCCTGGACTTTCCTCTCCTCTATCGCACTTCCACATCGCACCAAGGTCAGGGTTTGGACAAGCAGAGAGTCTGGGCAGGGAACAGCAGCGTAGAGACCTGGAGGAGCTGTAGCATAGGACACCTGGGGCAGCAGCCAGAGGGCAGAGTGGGAAACGCATTGGTAAAAGTCCCTGGGAGAAAGGGTGTTCTCACCTAAGATAGGTGAACAAGGAAGTGGGCGTGCCCAGTGGAGAGCACAAAAGAAAGCAATGAGAGACCCCAATCTGTGCAGGAGTCGTGTTCGGGATGCAAGGTGAACCCTCCAGGTGGGGTGGGGTTCTATTAGCAACCGTCCATGTCTATACCATGAGCTCAGCTGGGCAACTTTGCCCCCAACAGCTGGCATCTTGAATGAAAAGAAATAAGTACTAATAATGTCCCCAGATACATGCAAGGATGCATGGTTCAGATGCTCTGGAACATTTGGCTACTTCCTCTTGATGGAAGGCAGATGGGGAAGAAGGAAAACATCATCAGAAAGTATCTGGAACAAGAGTTCCAGCCAACCAGTGGCAACTTCTTGGAGGCAGTCTGGTGAAGTGGCTGGAACTCTGGCATTAGAATCTGAAATTTGACTGTATGTTTCTGGGCAACCCTTGGTTTTCTCGGTTCCAGTGACCTCTCAAGGGTGTTGTGAGGACAGACATAAGCTGGTACCTGTGTTCTGTACCAGGCTGCCATGAAGAATGGTGTTCTTTGGGTCTTGCCATTTTGAACTTCTCTTCCAGAGGAGCCTGGGAAACCCTCTGCTTACCTGATTCTGGATTCTACCATCATTTACACCCCTCCCTCTCTCCCATTCATTCCGCGTGCACAACCGTCTGTCTGTCTGCCAAGCATGGAATCTGGTATGACGTTACTCTTTCCCATCTGTGCATCTCAGAGTGCTTAGGAAGCAAATCATTCTGAGCAGCCACAGATTCCTGAGGAGGGCCTGGTAGTACTCTGGAGTTTTAGCAACCTCATCTTCTCCTCAGCCTCAGGGGCTGTGCTGGGGACAGACACATCGCTTAGACCACAGTCAGCAAATGATTGTAGATAGAACAGGGATGCTGGGGGTGGGTCTGTTCCCAATGAAGGGGAGAGTGATTCTGGGGCCAGCTCTGGAAGTTGGGAGCCAGGGGCTGGGGAGAAATTAGAAATAACCTTTCTGAAATAGAACTCAAGGCAGCCAGGGGCTCAGAACATCTTCTAGGATTCCCCTGCTTAGCCCTTACAATCCTATCACGTTATTCTGCCGTGCTACAAAATGTCACTTACAACTTCCTACTGCCTTGGTTCTGGTAACTGCAGGGTCTTCATTTGCTGAATACCCTGTTGGATAAAAAAAATTAAAATCTGGGCATGGAAGCTGACACCTGACCAAATTTCTCTGCATAATAAGCAGGGAGGCCTTTGGATGTGATGGGGGTAAAGGGTAAGGCTGGCAGAAAACCCAGGAGGAACGGGAAAAACAAAGGTCCTCACTTGACTGGATACTATGGAGGAATGAACTATGGAAAACAGACAGGTTTGAGGCAGGTTTTCAAGCTGTTTTTAATGGAGTGTGTTTCTCCCAGACCTCATTCCCCCTGAGATCTTCAGCAAAATGTCTGCCATGCCCATGAATGCATTTGGTACAAGTGGATAAAAACCAGAGACACCCTGCAGGGATGCCAGACGCTGGCGAGAGCAATTTGTTTGAAATCTGCCTTAATTTCTCAGAGAGGGAGGCATTTTTCTGCCTTTCAGAACTCTATCCTCCTCAGCCCATTAATATCACCAGTCCTGAAAAAGATGCCTTTTTGCTCTTAGAGAAGCAGAACTGAAGATCAAGCCAAGCTCAGCACACTTAACTCTTCAGTGTGGGCAACAGAAGCCTGTACCAGAATTTTAAGGCCAGGAAAATCCACTAGCAGTGGAGAGGGTGGAGACATTTTCCAAGTACTTTTTGGTTTAAAAAGAAAACTAGAAGAAACACTGAATACAAAAAACAAAAAAAAAAATCACTTCCGTCTCCTCTCTAAATATACCAAGTATGAGCCACTTTTTTATGAGCAAACCAAGTTACACATGACCTATTTTGATGTTTCCCAACCAATAAAAAAACTTAACATTTTTAAAAAACACTTAAAAATAAACATGTAGATATTTCCATTTTCACCTAAATTTTATTATGTTTTTTTTCCAAAAAGAAAAAACCACGGTTCAAGTTGGGGCAAGGCTCTAATCTGTCCAGACTATCTGTGGCAACAGTGAGGCGGGGAGAAACAGACCGTGGGAAAAGAGAGATTGTGCATGACCGTAGCCCAACTGGCAAGGTCCCTAAGGAAGAGGAAACCCTTAGGAAATCCCAGGTGCCCACAAACCCTGGACACACAGGTGAACATACACAATGTCCTCAAGGGTATCTCCAATCTGTAAAGGACAAAATAATATTCTCTGTTTTCAGACTTTATGGGCACCCCATAGATGCAGACTCCTGAAAGACAGGCCGGTAGATTCCACATGTTTGAGACAAACTGATTCCTTCTGTGGACCAGAAAAGCAGAGATTGGCTGCCCCTGGAGGGTGAAAAGTGGTCATGCAGGGCCCCTGTCTATCACCCAGGCCCAAGAACTGACAAATACCCTAAGTGGGCAAATACTGATTGAGCTCCTACCCTGTCTTCAGCCTGGTTAGGCACTGGTAGTAGACGGGTATTCCCCTGTTTCCGCCCAGAAATTCCTACTTTGGGACTCAGCGATGGTACTACATTCTCCACGGAGCCCTCTCTGATGTTCCAGCGAGAGAGAACAGGAGCAAAAGCATGGTGAATTGGGGGAACTGGGAGTAGCTTCCCAGGGCCAAAGGAAAAGATATACAAGATAGGAAGAAGGAGGGCAGGAGGCAGGCTGGAGCTAGCTCGCTAAATCCACTGAATGCCAAGCTAAGAAATTTAGCTACATGCTCTCTTTCTCTCTCTCTCTCTGCAATGAGGACTCGGAATAGTTTTTAAGTCCAAGAAACATAATCTTCTAAAAATGCAAACAATCCCTATTTTGAAAAATAACAACACTTGAGTAATATAAGAAGCTGCCACATGCTCTTTTTTTAAAAGCATTTTTATTTGAGAGAGAGAGAGAGAGAGACAAATTTTCAAGGGCCTAAATAATGGAGAGATGCTATCTTCATGAATTGGAAGACTCAATATTGTAAATATTTGGGTTTTTTCCAAGTTGATAGGGAGAATCCCAAACCAAACCCCACTACATTTGTCTTAATGGAAACTGACAAGGTGATTCTAGAAGTTGTATGAAAATGTTGAGGGCCAAGAACAGTTAAGACAGTCTCAAAGAACTACGTGGGAGGCCTTAATCTCCTGGATATCAAGACATATTCTAAAGCTAAGTCTTTTAGATAAATGAACCAGTGAAAGAGAATAGAGAACAGTCCCACAGATTATAGACATTTGATTTATGACAACAGTGACTTCCCAGGCCCATGAGGAAAAAATAATCTTTTCTTTTCTTTTTTTTTTTTTTAAGACAGAGTCTTGCTCTTTTGCCAGGCTGGAGTGCAGTGGTGCGATCATAGTTCACTGCAACCTCCGCCTCTCAGGTTCAAGTGATTCTCCTGCCTTAGCCTCCCAAGTAGCTGGGACTACAGGCACACGCAACCATGCCCAGCTAATTTTTGTGTTTTTAGTAAAGGTGGGATTTCACCATGTTGGCCAGCATGGTCTCAATCCTGGGATTACAGGTGTGAGCCACCACCCCCAGCCAAGAATAATCTTTTCAATAAAGTTGCTGAGTCAGTTGAATAGCCAGCCATATTTTAAAAATGAAGCCTGACTCTACTTTTGCCCGTGCAAAAAATCAATCCCAATGTAGACGGTAGCTCTAAGTGTGAAAGACAAAAATAAAGTTTCCAGAACAAAAGGTAGGACAGGCAACGATGTGTAAAACAGAAATAAAAAAGGACTTAATATAAAAAAAAAAGATTGGTAACTGGACCACATAAAGAACTTCTGTTCATCCAGAACACCTTTAAGAGCCTGAAAAGGCAGGCTGTGGAGTGGGAGGAGAGATTTGCCAAATATTTAACTGACAAAGCGTTCCCATCCAGAACACATGGAGAAATCAGTGGCTCTCAACTGGGGGTTGAGGGACGTCCCCCTGGGGACATGTGGCCACATCTGGAGACATTTTTGGAGACAACTGGGAGGTGGGGTGCTACTGGTACCTAGTGGATGAAGGCCAAGGGTGCTGCTAAACACCCTACAACACACAGGCTAGCCCCCCAAAACAAAAATCATCCAGCCCCAATATCAACAGTGCTGAAGAAGGCTGAGCACAGTGGCACAAGTTTGTAACCCCAGCACTTTGGGAGGCTGAGGCGGGCGGATCACTTGAGGACAGGAGTTTAAGACCAGCCTGGCTAACATGCTGAAACCCTGTCTCTACTAAAAATACAAAAAATTAGCTGGGTGTGGTTATGCAAGCCTGTAATTCCAGCTACTTGGGAGGCTGAGGCACAAGAATCTCTTGAACCTGGGAGGCAGAGATTGCAGTGAGCAGAGATCCTGCCACGGCACTCCAGCCTGGGTGACAGAGTGAGACCCTGTCTCAAAAAAAAAAAAAAAAAGTGCTAAAGCTCGGAAACTCTGTTCTTAATAAAACAAAAGAAAACAAAACAAACAAACAAAAACCAGGCAGACTGACAGAAAAATAAGCAAAAGACTTGAATAGGAATTTCACAAAAGAGGAAATCGTAATGGCCTTTAAAGAGCCTCATTAATTAACAGGAAAATATAAATAAAATATAAATTAAAACCACAATGAGCTACTACAACGTACTCTGAATGGCTAAAATTCAGAAGACTAACAGCCAAGTGTTGGCAAAGACGCAAAACAACCAGCGTTGCCGTGCGCTACTGGCGAGAATGTAAACCAACGTACACACTGTGACAATAACATTCATGCTAGCCAAAAAGCGCAAATGATCCAAACGCACATTAAGAGTAGGCTGGCTACATAAGTGCTGGTATACGCCTACAAGGGAATAGCATGGCGAATGAATGTGAATAAACTACAGATACAAGCAAGAAGAGAACGATAGACTTCCACCACAACATAGGCCAGACATCCGTTTATATACAGTTTCTTGAGGAAACGGGCAAAACTCAAGTATGGTATTAGAGGTCAGTATTATGTTGACCCTTGAGGAGCAAGAAGGGGATCTTGATAGAGAAGGGCCATGAGAGGGGTTCTGGGGAGCTGGTAATGTTGGTTTTGGAAGCGTTTTTTGGAGCTATGCATTACGATCTGTGCACTTGGATGTATGCTACGTCTGCCTACAAGATTTTTCAAACAGAATTTAAAATACCCTCTTGTGAATAATCTCAATTAAGACACCACATAGGTATTTATTTTTTTCTTGGCTACATACAGCTGTGTGGATTCAGCCGGTACTTCCAGCCTTGCAGGTGTGGAAACGCTGTGCTATCTACCACTAACCTAGGGAGTCACCTTGGCTGTCTCTGCCCATGCTCCCCCACAGCCCTCCAAATTGCATCTCTGACACACAAATGAAGAATGGGAAATGAGTGGCTTGGTTCTCAGAAAAATTACCTGTTTGGATATAACCTGATTCCTTCGGGGGGAAAAATTTACTTCTGAGTAAATTCTGAGTTCTTACTTTTCCAAAATGAGAATTCCTCGTAAACTGAAGGAGCTGAAAAGTGAGTCTGAACCCTCAGATATGGAAAGCCTAGAGTGGCAGACCCAAGCTCAAATGCCACAGGGATTGGGTGCAGTATCTCGGTGGGTGGAGGGGACCCAGCAAACTGGAGGACTCATCTCTGTCTACAGGGTAGCCACTGCTCAGCCCACATCTTGCTGGGTTCCCAAATTTACCAAGAGAAGTGAGAGCCTGATGTGTTGGTTTTAAAACATGTCTGCATTCTTTCATAGTCCTCTCATCAAAAGAGTGGAGTCTAATTCCCCTCTGTGCGTATGGACCAACTTTAATGACTGACTTCTAATCACCAGAATACAGCAAAAGTGTAACTTCCAAGAGTCTTAGAAAAAGTGATGTGCCTTCACCGGGGGTCTCTCTCTCTCTGTCTGCAGACTTTCATCATTGGAACGCTGCCACCATGCTGTGAGAAAGCCACAGGGAAAGGCCACTGCAGCCCCTGGGGAGGTTTCCGTGGAGAGCCAGCATCAGCTGCGAGGCATGTGAGTGAGTGAGCCCCAGATGCTTCCAGACCCAGCCTCTCGGATGATGCAGAACGGAGACAAGTAGGCCCTGCCCACATCACAGATTTGTGAAAAAGATGAATATTGCTGTTCTTTAAAGTCACTGAGTTTTGAAGAAGTTAGATGGGAAACGTTTACCTTAAGAGATACCTGGAATATCTGGATTTTAATGTGAATTTTCCAGATTTTTTAAAGACTGCATGGGCTAAACAAAACAACCGCCGGCCAGACCTGACTCATGAGCTGCCACTTTGAGACCCTGGCTTAATGGACACATTAACCGCCTCCAGCTTCCAAAGTACCAAGTCCTGACATGTATGAGTACCTCAGTGAGAACCTCAAAACTCATTCCGATCTAATTCAAATGCAGAACATGCACTCATTTGAAACATCAAAATGAGAGGCGAGAGTGAATCCTGCAGATTTGCAAATCTATAGTTTTTGACCAACTTTTGGATCAAAGAGGTCACAAGCAAATCCCACCAATTGGAATGAGCAATACCCTGGTGTCTGACTGTTTCTCTTACACACACACACACACACACGTGTGCAAGCGTGTGAGCGTGCACACAGTTTATTTTAAACCGAAGCTCCAGAATCCCGAAGTCCTGTCTGATATAGTAACATATAGGCAACATAGATGAAAGAGTGAATTACTTTTGGCCACGACTGTGACAATATAAATTCACACCCACTGAAATGTTGCTAAATATGGGACGTGCAAAATTTTCAAACCAGATTTTGCAAATCAAAAGCAGTCCCGCAGACTTGGAAGGTGCTCCCTGCAGGGTGTATGCCAGGCATCCTAGAAGCTTCTACAAACACATTCTTGTCTTTTATGACCAGAACAGATGACACTTAGAGCAGCGTCCATTCGAACGACAATAGATGAGAAATGTTTGCAACAGGTTCTTTCCATCTCTGTCTTCCTCACTGTCACTCCTTTTGTAAATTCACCTTTCCCCTGGAGCTCCATTTGTACACAGATCAGAGTGACGAAGGCCAGGGAGAAGGAATTTGGCACTAACGCCCTTGAATGAGCCCAGTGGCCAGCAGCTGCACCCAGAGGCCCTCTGACAAGGAAGACAACAAGCTGTGACTTGTGGGCAGCTTGAGGACACCTGCCCTTCACCACTGCAGTTGTCCAGCATGAACTGCTCTGGACCCACAGAGCTGCAGGTCTCTGTAAGGAGATACAGCAGGAACCCGGATACTCCAGCCCGGGCTTTGGAGTCATCTGGAATGCTCACCAGTGCCCTGTATTCGTTATCTCCACGTAGGACCCAATTCAGAGAGGCTGGTCTTTCCCTACCCACTGGCTGCTGCTTGACTCTGAAAGTAGCATGATTAGCCCCGGCCACACGTGCCACCTCCCAGAGATCCGGAGCCAGCAGGCTGCACATTCTGTCTCCCAGCTTAGCCCTACTCTGCACTCCAGTGCCCACTGGGAAACTGGAATCAATGGCTTGGGCAGTGCCATGGCCCACTGAGTGCACTCAGCTCTGCTCGGCAAGCGATCTTGGGCACGGCCAGAAAGACACCCTCACAGGCTCCCTCTGTCCTCCACCAAGCCCCCAGCCACCCCATGCTGTCTCTGAGCCTCTCCTATGATACCTTCCAGAGTTCCTGTTCCATAATTCACCACCTTGCCTCTAAACCTCAACACCTTCATGGAAAGTGCCCTCTACCTCCTACCTAGACCCAAACCCAGTTCTTTCTCAAGCACGCAGAGTTCTGTCAGCCTCCTGAGGTCACCCGTTTCCCACACCTCCCAAATTTCTGGGTTGGAAGGTAGGTTGGAAGGCTAGACCAGCGTTCTCAGAACTAACAGTACATAATCTCCCAGCCCTCTAACTGCTTCTTCATTTACTTCTCCTGCATGTGAACTCCATGGGGTTAGTGCTGGGCCCAGCTCATGATTAGTGTATGCCAAATACACATAAAACATTCAGTACATGTTGAATAACTTAATGGATACAAGCAGATTTTATTGCCCCCATTTTACAGATATGGAAACTGAGCCTCATTGAAGTTAACAGACATGCCTAGTTATACAACAGCAGGTAGCAGAACCCCAGCTCGAACCAGGTCACCTGCATCTTCCACACCTTGCTACCTAGTAACATTACTCAGCCCATGAGATCATGATGAGATAAGCTAAAAAACATCGCTAAAAAATAAAGATAATTTTATTTCCAGTTAACACAGAGACTTCCAAAGAGCTCACAAGATGAAAGAAATAAAATGTAGGGAATCACCTGAGGAAAAAAAAAAAAACCTTTCCTGCTGGAACTACCCTTGAGGCAGGAAGGAGGGGAGAGAAAGGTTGGTCCCATCAAGCACCAGGGCCCGGGGGCCGTCCTTAGTCATGGGCAGAACAGATAGCTCAGAGAAATCACAGTCCTAGAACCAGAAGGACACCTCCAGGGCATGCCAGTCCTGGCTTTTACTCCATCCTGGGCTCAGTCTGACCCTGTAAGCGATGAAGACCGGTGGATACAGGCTACCACAGGAATCAATCATGCTCACAGTCGTGGGCTGCTGCTTCATGCTAATTACAGTAACGACTGCAGGAAGTTAAATTGTGTCTTGTTGCTAACAGATAAACATGAAAAAAAGTAAATTACAAAATATTGAGCAAATGACCAACAGGAGGGTTGAACAAAGGAAGTTTATGGGCAGATGTCAAAGGGACCAGCCATCAGCCCGGACCAGGAAACTTGGCCCATGAAGGATTGTGAGACAAGGGCTCATTTGTGCAGAGCGGTCCCAGATCCCCTTAAAACACAAAAGCTGGGTTAGGAGTGGCCAGAACCTCTGGAGCAGTAGCCTGGCTGCTTATGGGAAGGACGTGCACAGACACACACACACACACACACACACACACACACACACACACACCCCTCCCCCGCTATGGTGCTGGGTCAAGAGGCATCAATCCCAAGAGGCTCTCAATAGAAATAACCACCTGGAGATTTGTGACAAGAGATTTGTACACTAAGATTTGGGGAAATCACGTAAAGGAAACGTTGGTTTCCCAGCCTTCCCATACTCCCCATAAAAACCCAATACTCCTTAGAGGTATTTGGCCAACCTGCAGAAATTCCCACCTCTGCTGTGCACATCCCCAGAGCGGGCCTTCTAGGTGCATCTACCTTGGGCTCAGAGCCTGTGCAGCAGATCCCTGCTCTAAGAAACTCTTCGTAACATCCCAGTAGTTTATTGAGAAGAGCTTGCACTGGCCGGAGTAGGGTGGAAGCCAGCTTATCACCTCCTTTCCTCAAAACTCCGGAGAAACCTCTGTGTAAATCCCTGGCTTCCATGGAACACGGTTTAAGAACTGATTTAAGGCGTGCCCAATATGGCAGGGCGGTCCAGAGGATGAAAAATGTGAGTTGTTTTTAAAAGGAGAGCCTCTGTGGCACCACGAAGGTAGAAGTGAGACAGCAGGAGGTAATGAGGAACTGGGTGACAGAGGGCTAAGGGTGGCAGACGCAGGCATCTTATTCCCGAAGGCATCGGCTGAGCAGCAGCAGCTGAATGAGGATCAGGAATCACACGAGGGTGCTCAGATATCAGGAACTCAGGAGACGGAAGGAGTGGGAGGGAAGGGCCGGGCAGGAAAGACAAGTCCCTCAACCTCTAAGTCCTGAGGGAGGCCAGAGATGTGGACAATGACAGGTATTTCCAGGTGGGAGTTGAAGGCACTCTGGCCAGATGGGTCAGGCCTCCGTCAGGGCAGGGATCAGGAGAACAGAAGAAGGCCTGGAGCAGCTGTCGCGAGGGCTTGGGAATCCCACTGGGATCACAAACTGTGGCCTCCACTGTGAGTCCCCAGCATGGGCTCCCAGCAGCTGTCCTGTACTTAAATTTCACAAACCACTTTCTGTGCAGGGAAAAGAGGAAGAGGCCATTGTTCCCAGTTGCAGATGAGCAATCCAGAACTCAGACTAAAATGCCGGTCCCCAGATTTCTACCCCATTCCTGGCTCACACAGACCAACTGCCACTGGACGCGTTGTGGCCGTCTGTAAGTCTCCTCAGGATGCTCCCGTGGAGACCTGCTCATTAGACTGATCTATTCCAAAGCCTGATTTTTAATTACAGCACCTGCCACGCAGACTGAGAAAAACAAGATGAAGAAAACCAGTTCCCATCATCTCAAAGTGGCTGCTATTTTTCTTAGAAGATTCAATTCCACTATGCCCTGCTTTTAGAAAACTCCATGTGTGAAATTCATAAATAGGATAGGAAGTATATATTTACATCACCAGAAAAATATTCATTATATAAGAATATTCAGTTTACAAATGATTAGCCGTAGGGTTATTCTAAGGAGTCAACAATCCTTCTAGTGTTCAAAATACGTCTTTCAAATCAAGCTCTAGGATCAAATGATTCAAACTGTGTCTATAGCCTTATTATGTTGGACAATGGGATATTTGGACCAGACATTTTACCTCTGGATTCTGGGACTGCTGCCCAGCATTCAGCATTTTTCTTTTTTTCTTTTTTTCTTTTTTTTTTTTGAGATGGAGTCTCACTTTGTTGCCTAGGCTGGAGCGCAGTGGCACAATCTCTGCTCACCACAACCTCCCCCTCCCAGGTTCAAGAGATTCTCCTGCCTGAGCCTCCCAAGTAACCGGGATTAAAGGCATCTGCCACCACACCCAGCTAATTTTTTGTATTTTTAGGAGAGACAGGGTTTCATCATGTTGGCCGGGCTGGTGTTGAACCCCTGACCTCAGGTGATCTGTCTGCCTCAGCCTCCCAAAGTGCTGGGATTACAGGTGTGAGCCACCACATCCGGCCTGCATTCTTAAGAAGTCTTGGGGAAAACCAAAGCACTTTTCTTCATATGAAATCCTTTTTTAACCCTTTGAGTTTGATAATTACTTTTTTCCTTCATGCCTCACATTCAAATATTTCAACTGGATCTATCTACTTAGGATTCTGACAGAGGTGGTATGAAACTTTGTTCCAAATCTTCAGAGATGAACACGGGGAGATGGAGACAATTTAGATTTACTTTAGAAATGCCAAACTGATAAACTGACAATAAACTAATTTTGCCAGCTTGGAAATTCCACAGTTTTGAGGGGGCTGAAGGGAGGAGATTTTTTACTCTAGTCTCCTCTCATAATTTTGACAAAATTTCTCCAGGTCTCAGGTATGTAGATGCATCTTTCCTAATTCTCAGTCGCAAAGGAATACGTTTCCTAATACAATCTATTTAGTAGTTTGCATGGGACTTTCCTGGGGGATGTTTTTTGTTGTTTGTTTTTGAAAAGGAGTCTTGCTCTGTCGCCCAGGCTAGAGAGCAGTGGTGTGATCTCGGCTCACTGCAACCTCCGCCTCCTGAGTTCAAGCAATTCTCCTGCCTCAGCCTCCCAAGTAGCTGGGATTACAGGCGCCCAGCACCAGGCCTGGCTAATTTTTATATTTTTAGTACAGACAAGGCTTCACCATGTTGGCCAGGCTGGTCTCGAACTCCTGACCCCAGGTGATCCTCCAGCTTCGGGAATTTTAACATTCTGTGCAGATCATTGCCTTTAGATGGAGAACGATCAGGCTATACTGCGGTATCTATTTATGTCAGTTTCTCTTCTCCCACTACTCTCTCCTATGGTGACCACCTAAGGCACAGAGCCATATTCTCTCTCTCTCTCTCTCTCTCTCTCTCTATCGGGTAAAAAGAACTGAGTTAATCATACGCTTCACATGGTGGAACAAAATCATCACCGGGGCCATGTCACCTATCCCCAGGTCTGACCCGGCCCACTGCGGTACGTGGTAGTGATTTTTCTAATGGATTAAGACAAGCAGGTTGGAAGCAGCACTGAGTTTCCCTGAGTGAAATTCAGTCAGGGACTGTGACCTTAGAAAGACTAAACCCATCTTCAGTTCTCCTTCTTAATGTGGGACTTGGGACAAGTCACACAACCTCTAAATGGGCCTCAGTTTCGTCACCTGTAAAAGGTTTTCATCAAGCAAGTAAGAGGACTAAATAGGATGTTATGCCAAGCAGGAGGTGAAACCTCAAACCCACGAGGGAACAGGTAGCTAAGAAATGAAGGGAGAGGATGGGTAAGAGGCAATAAGGACCAGTAGGGACTGCAGCCAGCTGCAGAGCACACTGAAGCCTGAATGCCACATTTAAAGGCATCCATCCCTGAAAAGCCAAATGCATGACTTCTGTGGGCCAAATTTGGCCTATGACTGTGGCCTCTGCCCCAAGTCTGGCCCATATGATTATATAATGCATTTTATACTCTGATTATAACAGTGAAATTTGAGGCCTGCATAATCTAACCTAGAACTCAGTTTGTACACTGAAATTCCAGGAAAACCCTTACTACGACCACAAAAGACAGCACCACCAAGTGTGAAGTGATAGTCATGCTACTGGCCAGATTATTCTAAAATAGCCCTTTGCTTATCCTAAGGCAAGACGTAGAAGCTTGATAGAAGTCAAGGCCACTAAAGGTTACTGTGCCCCAGGAAGGCGGCAGGGGAAATGGGAGAAACAAGCTGCAAACAGAACAAACCCAAAGAGAAATCAAAAATGCCCAGACTGGTAACTTGACAGCAAATGAATTTTGTAAATAATGCAGTATTTGTAGCATCTGGAGAAAATGGAATGCTACCTAAAATATAAGGTCTTCGAGGGCAGGACCACATGTATGTTGAATTCCCTACCAGGCGTAAGGCAACCTAAGGGCACGGAAGGTGCTTGGTTAACACTCAATGAACGAAAGTGATTGGATGGAGTTGCAGAGAAGGAAAGATGAGCAGGCAGTGAAGTTCCGAAGTAACAGCATGTACAGTTATAGGTGGGAGAGTGTAAAAGGTGAGTCTATATGGCACACAAGCAGAGAAGTCCAGGTGCCCACGACCTTTTCTTTATCTCAGGTGTTTCTGTTGTCTGGGCAATAACAGACAAATGTACCCTCAGGCAGTCAGGATGGTGGGAGAGTGGCATGGCTTCATGGGAGGACTATCTGCAGGCCTTAGCTGGGGAAAGGGGACCATTCTTAAAGCCTAGGGGGTCATCCTGCATCTTGCCACCTCTCCTGTGCCCTGAATGACATCTGAGAGACACGTCCAGATGCAAATCCAGCGACTTGGTTTCAAAGTGAACTCGCCGATGGAGACTTTGCCTCGCTCGCTTTTGTTCTCCTCCCAGATGCTAATGAGAAAGCGCGATGGCGTCGCTAACTTGTCTGAACTGTGGCCATGTATGCTGTGGCTTGGCCTCTGCTCAGCATTTGGAGTGGTTGAAACAGCAGGTCAGACAGAGGCCTTTCTAGCCCAGCCCTGTCCTGGAAATTCTTATTAACATTTACAAGAATGAGAGGAGAACATAATGCCTGCTTCACCGAGGGCGGGGGAAAGGGCTTGGGCCTTGGAGTTTGGAATTGCTCATTTTATCCTGGTTCAGCTATTCCCTACGACGTGCGTATCGACACATCATTTAACCTCGCTGAGACTCAGTTTCCTCATTTATAAATTGAAGGTAATGCTACCATAGATTTGTTGTGAGTGTTATTAAATGAGGTTTTACACACACACACACACACACACACACACTTCATAGTGGTGCAATGCCCACCGGGTACACAGTTAGGTCTTCTCAAACCTACCTCACAGGTTATGACAGCCCATGGGTAAGACGTGAGTAGCCTCGGGTGCTGATTACACCCCTTCCTCCCTCTTTAGCTGGTGGGGAATACACACAGACCCAAATGGAGGTTAAAGGATCTATTTTACTCAGGCTCACGGTTAACAGCTAAAGAATGTTCCAGAACATCATATGTCTAGTCTAATGATAAAAGCTGAGCCCACACGTAGGAAAACGCTGCTTCTGCCACAGGCCCTGGGAGGCCACTTTCTGAGCTGGAGAGAGGTGGGCCTATTGAGTCTGCCCCAACCCATCTGCTTACTGTGTGGGAACCGGGAACAGAAGCTCAAAGAGGTGGGAAGAATCAACGACAAGAGATGATGAGTCTTTCCTATTTAGTAACCATCTTGCAAACTACTTGTCAAATGTAAATGAGTGAAACAAGACAATATTAAAGCGCCTGCTCCCTGTTGGGCCAGGCTGCTGATGTCAGAATAAGGCGCAGACCTCCACCCCCTCCACAAACGAAGAGGCCAGAATATCCAGATATGTTGAATGGAGGTGTCGTGGCTGGTGACATGGATGGCTGCACATGCCCGTGGGGCAGGAGGCTGCGGGTCTGGAGCGGAGGATGCTGGAGACTGTCCCGTTGGGTCTTAAAAGCAGAGGAGAGGTGCAACAAGCAGAACCTCTGAGGGCAGACGCAGGGATGTCAGCTGAGACTGCGACAGACGGGGCTGCCCTGGTGGCAGTTTCACCCAGAACCCCAAAAGATGAGAATCTGAGGCCCAGACAAGAAAAGACTGTGTGCCGCCAGAGGCCAACAGCAGGTGGCGCTAATGGGTGAGCACCAGCAGGAGAGGGTGGGGGAGCTGCAGCTGTGGGCTAGACTGCCTCGAAACATAAAACAAACGTCCCTCACTTCCCCTTCTCAAACTCCAGGCAGGTGTCACTCATCGAAGACAACACCTGTCCCCAGGGACCCCAGTGTGCCTTCGAGGTCCTTGTCACTTGAGTTGATAAGCAAGACAAAGCCTAATTGCTCTCCCAGGCTAAAGAAAAGGCTATGGTCCCAACAGCAGGGAGAGTTCAGTGCTTCAGACATGCCAAGTTCAGGGGTACGCTGGCCAGGCCCCTTCTTGGTGCTGTGCTGGGGTCTTAGAGTCCAGCACACTGGGGGTTAAATCTCAGCTTTACCACTTACCAGCTCTGCTCAGTTCCCCGTCTGTGAGACAGAGATCGTTTACAGGTGGATGAGAGAATTCCCACACCTGGCTTTCTGTTGCCCATATGGTAAATGTGAAAGAAGAGTCTATCATCTTTTTTCTTGCATCCATCATTTCACCTTCTGGAAGCACCTTCGTTTGGACCTCGGTCCAAATATACAAGTCACAGAACATTCTTATCACCTCTCCCTATCTTAAAAATTAGTAAATCTGTTAAGATGTACCCATACCTGGTCTGGCTGGAACCCACCATCAGGGTTGAGTTGAGAAAAATGGGGTCTCCTCTGATCTAGTCTCAGGACAGGAGACCCCAGGTGATGGTGTGGGTGCTGTGAGGATTAGAGAAGGGGAAAGGGACTGGGTCCCCAGGGTCTGGGGGAGGAAGTGGATCTGCTGGAAAGCTGAGCTAGAGCCGAGATGTCCCTGTAGAGCTGTATGAGGAGACTCCTGTGGTTGCCAACAGGATCCCAAGACTCCATCCATGCCCCAATGGATTCTGGCCCTGGAATGCCAGGGCAGATTCCTCTCACTGACGGCATGATCTTTAAAGGCCTCACACAGGTACACACTCTGCTCCTGGCCAACCCTCTGGGGACTCCAACTGTGTCTGAAGCTAGTTGCCATCAATGGAATTACCTGTACTTAGCTCCAGAGGAATTAACACATACAAATGTCTATAAAAACCACACAGGCCAAAATTCCCCAGGAGAGTAAACAGAGGCATACTCTTATTTCAACAAGAAATTCAGACAAACTGTTTCCCCAGTTCCCTTCCTGAAACCCTGTTCTCTCCCATTTAAATCTTAGAGTAAGAAAGGATTGTGGGTAGCTGTTATTGTTTTGTTACTTTAAGGTGCAAGATAGCGGATGCCCAGGAAGGTTAAGCAATTTTTCAGGACCACACAATTAGTCAGTAGCTCATCCAAGCCTGGATTCTGGCCCCCGGACTCTCGGCCCCATGTTCTCACTTGGTTTGACTGTTTCTCAAACTTGGCTCTCATTTCTGACCATCTGTTTGAAAAGCCCAAGAGTGAGGTGTCCTATGTGGCAGCAGATGGAAGTCGATCAAGGCATAGAAACCAAATGGCACCACGCTGGGGGGAGGAATACTCTCAAAGTGGAAATATCCTAATTTGATGCCACAAACAACATGAGAAGAGGAAATAAAACCAGATCGTTAGGCAAGCAGCTGTGCTTGGTCCTACAAAAACCGAGCCACCTTAGAGTGCTCCCCATCACTGGACAAGCCACCGTTTTCAATGTGGTATTGACACTGCCAACGTCAGATCAGAACTTTCTGCTCTAAGCTTATTCACAATCTTTTCTGTCCTTCATGTGGAAAATCGGGGAGAAAGGCTGGGTCTTGTGAAAACAGAGCCTGCTCAAGAACCAGACAGTGACAGCTTGGAGGGAGGCTCGTGAATCCACACCAAGGGGAAGCTGGCCCTCGTTTCAGAGACCTGATGCCTGGCACAGGCTGGGTTTGGCTTGGAAAGGGACAGAGCTGTGGCTGCACACATGAGAAGACCGTCAAAACACCGTGAGGTCATTACAAGCATCAATCACCCTCCCTTCCTGCAAGGTCTCTGAGGTGGTGCCCTCAGGGGCAGGCAGCAGGGAGGCTCATGCATTCAGGCAGCAGCCATGCTCTGAAGGCCTGCAGAAAACCAGTCTCTGGGCTCAGCCCTGGGACCAGTGGGAAACACATCTCGGGGAGCCAGGGAGCTTCTGTCAAAGCCAGTTGGTTGTACAATGGCTTCAGGGGCTATCAGATCCCAGGTAAGACTGGGACACATTGGCACTCATCCAGTTATTCTCTACTTGAGGCTGAACTGATCCAATCGTTGCGCCACAGTCTCAAGGTCGAGCACCCAGGAGGAAAAGGAAGCCAGCTGTGCCACTCTTCAGGTGCCCGATGGCAAATGACAGCCTTCCAACATGGCGGCCTCTAGAAAGTTCAAGTGCTTCCCAGAGCTCCTGACATGTAAACCTTTCTAATCCCAAGGGGAGACTGTCCTGGGAGTCCCTTTCAGCGATTTGCCACACGGAGCTGTGCCTTCAGGTGGTCCCCTATCTCCTTTCAGTCCCAATCTGTTCCAAGACCCATGGGCACATCTACGTACCCCATGAGAGGAAGTTCCAATGGAGAGGAAGAGATGTAACGGATACACAAAGGTCTTTTCTTCCCTAAAGACCTCATTCCCTCTCCCTCACACTATCCCCTCTCACACCCTGAGTGGCAGCCCTTCAGCCTGTCTTCTTGGATGAACCTGTCTACTCATCCCTCACAGGCCTCTTGAATATGCCCTCCTGTTTTTGGATTCTATTATTTTCACCTGGTTGACAGAAAAAGCCTCCCTGCAGATCTTTCTGGTTTTTTCTACCCAATCCACGTAGTTGCCAGAACTGTCTTCCTAGAATGCACCTGTACTCACCCTTTCTCCTGCCTACACGCTTTCCATGTCTTTTGGCTATATATGGGTCGTAACTTCCTATAACCTTTTACAGCTTGACTTTGGCTTCTCTTTCTGGTCACTGACAGCACTGGTAAATCAAACCACTGGGAATAAAACAGAAATTAAGGTTCCTGAATGTAATAAGTCAGGAATGAATAGAGTCTTCCATGTGCCATGCTCCCTCATTCCTCTGAGTGGTCTGCATCCTCACACTGCCATCCTGTCAGTAGCTGTTTCCCTGGGAGATTATGTCCTCCAAGGGGCTAGCGGATGAGTGAAGCTCATCTCTAAATTCTAAGGAACCAGCACAAAGCCTGTTGTTTCTTTCCAACTACTGCCATCTCAAAGGTTTCACATCTTTACGATGAAGTGCAAATTCACTACCTTGAAGCATCTTTTGGGTTCCAAATTCTATCAGACACTTCCACATTTTTAGTTTATTTGATCCTCACTGCAACCTCGTAAACTAAATAATAATTACATAAAATAGTAATATTTAAAACATAGTTAACCTTTATTAAATACCAGAAATTGTCCTAAGTGGTCCCATGTTTACATTCATTTACTGTGTACAGCGTCCCAATGGGTTAAGTATTATTATAATTTCCTTTCTATAATAGGCGAGAAAACTGAGGTTGAAAAAGATTGAGGGACTTAACTACAGTTACTTAGCTCTCATCATCCTTGGGAATTAAATCCAGATCTATCAGCTTCTATAGCCTCTGCCCCTAATAACTATTATCACCCCATTTTACAGACTCAGAAACTGAGTCTCAGAAAGTTGAAGGGGGTAGTCCAGGGTCACATAGCTAGACAGTGGCCAAGCCAGCCCTCCTGATTCCACATCCTATGCTGGGATCCACTGCTACTCCTTGTAACTGATGATCCTGACTGCGGTTCAGGTTGGATGAATCAAGGAAAAAACCTTGACCCATTGAAAACCAGGTTCCTAAGCTAAGAAGACCCCAGGAAAGCATACTCATCAATGAATATAAAGGGTACACTGTGCTACCAGCCTTCAGAAAATTTATGCAGGCCAAAGGAATACTGGGCTCTGCTTGAATGTTTTTGGCAGTTGAGAAGACATGTGACTCACGGTATTTATAAGGAACAGGCTGCCCACTTTCCTCTGACCAGTCTGGGTAGCAGCACTACCATGGAATACCACTGCCCCGGAGAATTCCAGATTAAATAGAGGAAAATCAATCAGGGAAAAGAAGCATACAACTCAGAAAGAGAGAGAGACAGAAGAGATGGCATGTTTTTGCACAGCCCCACAGGATTCTGGAATAGTCCAGAGCAGAAGCTGTGACCTTGGCCGAGAATCAAGGATAAACATGGGCAAGAGAAGGGCGGGTTGAGCTTCACTGTCCCACCCTCATCATGCTGGCCACTTTGAGATGTCCACACTTCAATTCTCTGGCTGGCTGCAGAAGTCGAGGGGTTTCAGACAGGCTTGCCTTTGAATCCTGACTCTGTCCTATTGTGGCCAAGTGACCAAGCCAACCAACTTTACTGAGCCTCAGTTTCCTCCATCCACAAAATAGGGTTACCGAGACCAATAGCTCAAGGACATTCGTGAGGATCAATGACATGTATACGAAATATACACAGGCCTAAAGCATAGTAAGTGCTTAATAAATGTTCCCACATTCCCTTCCCCTTCCTCTAAGAGAAGATCCTTTCTTTCCTCCTTGAAACAAAATAGGCTGAAAGCAATCTAGCCCATCATTTAAAATGATTAAAGTCCCCAATTTCTGTTTATGAATGCAGTCAAGAGTACAGGGGGAATATACAGGGCATGCTGTAACTGGTCTTGGTGAATATAAATTTGAGGAATTGTACCAATGTTCCCATTCCAGGTCACATTCTGTCATGACCAAGACATTAATGGATGTGACAAAGGTCCCAGATGAAAAGCAGCTTCTGAACCACACCACTGGCATCCTGATTAAAGCAAACATAAGCAAGCTGAACCCAGCAAGACATCTGGAACCGTCCCTAAGAGTGACCATCTGCTAGACGAGATCCAACTCTGTCATGAGTGGAATCAACTTCCTGTTTCAGGAGGCTCCAGATGTCAAATCCTGCGCCTCTCCATGGCTTCCTGAGATCCTAACCACACCGTGACAGCCATGGCATCTAAGCAGAAAGGAAAATGGGTGAGGCCAGTTGAAGAATTATATAATCCTCCATTTTAAAAATAGGACTGGGTATTTTTGGAAAGAGCTGGCTGGGTGAGTTATTTAACAGCCTCTCTGGCTAGCCTGTGGAAACTCAGAAAATGGCCTTCTCTCAGGGTCTCTAGAAAGATGTGTTACCTGATACAGCCAAAGAAGAATGAAGATGCCCAGCCTGGGTCAAAACTGGGATGATGCAAACACGGCCTGGCCATTTGTAAGCTGTGGACTGGCCCCGGAATGCATGCTGGGAGGGGAGGAGCTTGGAAGCCACTCCCCCGTGGATCTCTGTGGGTGATTCCTTTCATTAGCTTCTGTGAAGCCCTCTGAGCTATGCAACTGGTCAAGGATGACAAAAGCCTGGCAACGGCTTCCACGCCCCACTTCTTGTTCCCATGCCAGACATTATTAATCAATTACAACTTTCTCTATAAGCCCCAGACCCAATTCTTTACACAAGTCTCCCAGAAGCCACCAACAATCAACAGGAGTTGGCACAAGGTGAGATTTCTTCAGTCTCTCTGCAGTAGCTAGTAAGTGCCACACTGGCTTCAGTGTGGACCACTGCTGCATCGCGGAGTTGACCTATGACATTGATGAGCTATTCTGACATCCGTAATGCTCCCTGCAGCTTAGAGTTTTAGGACTTCCATTGTGAGACAAACACAGCTGGTTAGAGAATAAAAACGTTCATGTATTTCTGAAGCAAATTCTGAGTACTTTCAAGTCTATGCCAAAATTAAAACTGTCCGCAAATACTCTGATTCTCTTCTCCTTTGGGCCCATGGTTAAGTTTACACTTCTGCCCCTTTTCAAGTGAGACTATGGCCATGTGATTTGGTTTGGCCAATGATACATGAGAAGTGACATATGTCACACATGTGAAGTCTTAGGAGCCAGTCTATGATCCCCCATGCTCCCTCTGCTCTGCCCTGGTGATGCTGGAAGCACATACAGAGGAGCAGCTTCTCCAGGAAGGGGCCTTGCATGACTTTGAGAGACAGTATCTCCTTGCTGACCCATGTTGGACATAAGCGTGAGTGAGAAATACATATTTTTTTTGTAGTAAGCTGCTGAAATTTGGGGGTCGTTTGTTCCTGCAGCATTGCTTTACTTATCCTGACTTTTACAGACACTTTCAACTACTCATTTCGTCGGATTCTCTCAACAACCATAAGACGTAGGAAAAATGCTATTACCCACATTATGTAAATAAGATGATGAATTATTAACCAGAGAGGTTAAATAATTAAGAAACACTGAAACCTTTTACATTAACTGACCAACAACCTATCACCAAAAAGGGAAATGCATATGCTCTGATCACATAATTTTTACAAGAGGCACGTAAGCAAGTCATAGATCTCACTGAAAAATTAAATATTGTCTGGAAATTGACCTAGAAGCACCAAACACAATCATCTAAGAATAAAGCCACAATTTGCCACCACAGCCTTCTAAATTAAGGTTCTCGTTCATCTTTACAGCAGGATCCTCACGTTCAGCCACACACCCCCAAATGTTCCCATAATCCTCTCTGCTTCTACTTACATATTATTGTCATTATTATTTTGAGACAGGGTTTCACTCTGTCACCCAGCCTGGAGTGCAGTGATGCAGTCACCACTCACCGCAACCTCTACCTCCCAGACTCAAGTAAGCCTCCCACCTGAGCCTCCTGAGTAGCTAGGACGACAGGCACGCACCACCGTCGCTGGCTAATTTTTTTGTTATTGTTTTTGTAAAGACTGGGTTTCTCCATGTTGCTCAGACTGGTCTTGAACTCCTGAGCTCAGGCTATCTGCCCACCTCGTCCTCTCAAAGTCCTGGGACGACAGCTGTGGGCCATGTGCCCAGCTTACTCACACATTATTTATGCAAATCCTGTTCTCCTATAAGCAACGTCTAATTATTTGAGCCATTTTCTCCCCTCTTCTCCTTCAAATGACAGACACTGCATGTTCCAGGGCGGCCTGTCCCCCAGCCTTCCCCGTCCCCAGCTCCACGCTGAGTACAATGATAATAATTACATCAGCCAATGTGCCGTTGTTTTAGCTCCTTCCTCCTTCACCATGGCTTTCCATTTCTATTTCTACATAAATAGCCTTGTTATAAACTCTCTACTGTCCGCCAACTCCATTCTTTTCTGGAAGTAGCAGAGTATACATTACAAACATAAAAATATAATAATAGACTTATCTTGACTCTGTTCAGGCATATAAATAAGATCTCTGTGCTGCAGCCTGAGGAGAGAGAACCCCGTCTGCTGCTTTGCTTGTAGTTACTCTCCTAGAGGAAGGGTGCACCGCAGGCTCCTAATCACAAGTATTCATTGCTCACCTGGTTTGTGTTCATTGCTGGGCTTGGAGCTTTGCAGTCTTCCCTCCCGATGCCTGTCCTGAGACGCGTCCCCACCCTTCCTCTTGCAAACATCTACGAGAAGAGTTTCAATTCAGCTGATGGGGTCAGGTTAGAGTGTTGGAGGGGAATCATTCAGGTGGGGCTTTAAAAGATTCCAGGAAAGAAAATTCTGATATCTGGAGTAATCAGGGAAGGCTTCCCAGAGGAGACGCAGCCTGACCTGGGCCAGGAAGTGTGTCTTATTTGTAGGACAATGGAGGAGGATTGGCCCAGGTGACTCAGCAATGAGGCGAGGAGAGGAGGCGTGGTAAGATCCTAATGATCAGTAAAGACACCTGCCTGCAAGAGGCCTCGGAGTAGGAAGCAAACAGGGGTCAGAGGAAACATCCAGATACACAACTTTTCTGCCTCCTTCAAAGACCCATTTCTTTGATTTCGGAGATTTCCACTCCCTGGAAACCTGTTGAGTGTTAGCTAGCCCAGCCTGCCTCAACCACCGTTGAGGGGTGATGCAGAGAAGGGAAGCATTTAGGGTTTAAGGGACCCCACTGAGATGGGAAAGTTTCTCTTGTGGTCTTGGACAGATACAATTCTTCAGGATTACCGTATACCCACTATACCCACCGGGCCCTGAAATCCACATGCAGCCGTCACAACTTAAAAAAAAAAATAGTGCTGACTTTTCACAGCAAAATAGCACTGCAGAAGAGTTTGCTTTAGAGTCAGTCTCTCTTAACTCACTTGGATTTTTAAGCATAAATTTCAATCTGGAGGAATATTGGAAAGAGGGTACCAGTAATGGACTCATCCCAGGAAAAGTATTTATTCTTGCCTTTCCTCAGCCAAAGAAAGTTTCTATGCTGGAAAAATCACCTCACCATCCACAGAGCTGTATGGCAAAGATTATAAATAGAAATAAAGAAGTCATTCTGACATGTTTATCATTTTGCCTTTAACTTCTGGAACTCTCAGGGCAGAAAAAAAGCTGGATCTTTTCCCTCCCACTTGGAAAATATCATATTTCTTTGGGTTTCCAAATAATATCTTACTAATAAAACACGATCTTCAATTTTTTTAAAAAAAGGCACAGACTTAGACTCTTTAATGAGAGGATATTTATTCTAACTCCTCATTTTTATAACTAAGAAACAAAGGAGAAGGAATAAGGGAGGGAAAGAAGGAAGAAAGGAAGGAGGGAAGAAAGAAGGGAAGAAGGAAGGAAAGAAGAAAAGAAAAGAAGATCCATTGAATATGTATTCCAGCCACTGTTCCGTATATTTCTATATGTTACTTCATCTAACCCTCATAGCCAAGTGATCTGGAAAGTATTCTTGGCCTCGTTTTGGTGACTAAGCAATTCAACGTACAGTAATTAAATGCTTTTCCCAATGTCTCACAGCTAGATAGGGACAGAGTATTGCTCATCTGGTCTTCACCATCACAATTGGGCCAGGCAGGCCACGTGACACCCATTTTACAGGTGAAGAAACCTAATCGCAGACAGGCTGAGGCATCTTCCTGTAGTCCAAAAGTTAGTGAGCAACAGAATTAGGATAAGAATGCAGTTCTCCCGGCATCCCAGCCAGTGCTTCTCTACCGTCTTACTCCTAGGGTATACATGGCAGGTTTTCCTTGCTTGGACCAGTTTTTCCAAAGAAGTGAATTGCTATGGTGATCGCCTTGAAAAGGCCCTCTCAGGGATCAGGAAAAGCAGCAGGGACGCTTTCCACCTGTAGTAACAGTGCAACTGTTGGGCCGGCCACAGTGGCTCGGGCCTGTAATCCCAGCACTTTGGGAGGCCAAGATGGGAGGATCGCTGAGGCCAGGAGTTTGAGACCAGCCTGGCCAAAGGAGTGAGACCCCACTCCCCCACATCTCTTAGAAAAAAAGAAAGCACAGCCGTAGAATTTAAGTCTGCATGAGGAGGAGGAAATAATACAACCCACATTGGAGAAAATAATGATTTGGAGGAATTAGTGAAATCTCTCTCAGAGCCAGTCATTCTCTAGGTCTGTATGTCACTCCTGCTGTTACTCTGGCTGAGGTACCTTTCCCTTCTTCACAGGCCCAAAGCCTTTGAGGTCCACCTGAAGACCCTCAGTAAGCAATCTTTCAAGGCACCCGCATGTTCTGCCCTAAGGTTTGGGGAGTAGGGAAGATGCAGGAGAAGAAGTCTAAGAGGGGTGACATTGAGCTGGATCTTGACGGAAGAGTAGGAGATTGTCAGGGACATAGGAAGTTTGAAGAGGATCGTTCAAGGCAAAGGAATCAATGACCAATGTGCTGCCCTAGCTGGCGCAGAGAGAGAACTGCTGGAGACCACGCTGAGCTGGAGATGGTGGCCAGGCCGTGGGTGGCTCTGGTGTCAAGCCAAAGAGCTTGGACTTTTTCCTTTTATGGATGGGAAAGGGTGTCTCAGCTTTGATCAGTAAACCTTTCTGCTACAAGTGGAGAGCCAAGTACTAGAGATACTTTGGTGAATGAAACATCTCTCCCACTCTTGAGAAGCCCAGGGGCTAGTGGATTTTAAGTGAGACAAAAATGATCAAATTTGCCTTTTAGAAAGATATTGGTAACTGACATAAATTTTAATTCTTACTTGTACAACATCAAAATCTGTTGAAAAGCACAATTCAGATTGCTGGCTCTGAAATCATCTGCCCGAGTTCAAATTTGTACTATTCCACTTGCCCCTGGACCTTGAGGAAATCATTTCACCTTTAGAGTGCTTCAGGTTCCTGCTCTTAAGACAGCACTGCTGTTCCAGCCAGGTGCGGTGGCTCACTCTTGTAATCCCAGCATTTTGGGATACCAAGGTAGATGGGATCACCTGAGGTCAGGAGTTCAAGACCAGCCTGGCCAACATAATGAAACCTCCTCGCCACTAAAAATATAAAAATCAGCTGGGTGTGGTGGCACGTGCTTGTAATCTTAGTTACTTGGGAGGCTGAGGCAGGAGAATTGCCTTAACCTGGAAGCAGAGGTTGCAGTGAGCTGAGATCGCGCCACTGCACTCTAGCCTGGGCGACAGAGGGAGACTCCATTAAAAAAAAAAAAAAGTACTGCTGCTCCTATTATGAATGAGGAGGAGGAGGATGGCAGCTAACACTTGCTTAACACTGACTACGTGCCAACCACTGTTCTAAGCACATCTGCATGAACTCATTTAACCCTCACTACAACCTTTGGAAAGAGGTGCTATTATTGCTCCCATTTTATTAACCCGGGTGGTACAGAACCACTGAGTATCTTGCTCAAGGTCTAGTGGGGTAGTTTGTATTAACTCTTATTTTTATTCCTCATCTCCTGCCTTTATTTCCAAGAAACAAATGTGTTAGTAAAATTAATCATGCATTGTAAAGGGGAAACATGGCAGCAATGTAAAACACAAGATTTCTTTTGAAGTCTATCCCTCTTGATTTCAGCGTGACGCTGGTGTAGGGATGTCTACGCCCAACTCTGCGTTTTCCATGAAGGTGTTATAGGCCTCTGACCCAACCCCTTCCAATAGGGCGCATGAACCTTTCACGCTAAAGTGTGTGTGATTATTGCCCAGCCTATGCTAAGTGTTTGTTAACAGCACTTTCATTCCAGTGTTTTCTCAGCCTAACAAATTAGACCTAATGATTTGCCTTCCTGCTGCATTTAAAAAGACATGACTTCATGTTTTTTATAAACATGTTTAACCATAAATCTGGTTAGTCTGATCCATGAGCCAATTCTGCCTGTGAAAAAATATGAGAATTCTTCCAGTATAACTTAAAATATCAAATGTCCCTGGGAATCACTGCAGTAACAGCAACCCCAAAAGCAGCCCCCATTTCCTGAGTGTGTTACTGTGCTTTACAAGGGGCTCTACACTTCACGTTCACTAGCTCCAGCAATCCTCACAGCAGGCCCACAAGCAGGTACTATTGGGCCCCTTACACAGGTGAGAGATCTGAGGCTTAGCAAGATCTGAGGCCATGTAATTGATGAACGGCAGAGCTAGGATTTGAATCCAAGTCTCTGTCTCCAAAATCCTCTTCTTTTACACAAGTTTGTAATACAAACAAGAGGGGAAGAGGAGTCTATGGCAATGACCTAGAAGCTTCTCATTGAAATTATCCTTAGATCAACATGAAGATGAAAGCATTTAAGTGATTCCCAGATGCGGGCCACCACCCAGGTTAATTATAACATTGCAGAATACGCTCATGAGTGGTTTGCCAAAGCCGGCTACAAACAACTCGGGTTAAAACATGACCTCAAGTCAGCGTGGTGTCATGCGCCTGTGATCCCAGCTACTTGGGAGGCTGAGACAGGAGGTTTGCTTGAGCCCGGGAGTTCAACCCTGTAGTGTGCGATGCTGGTGATTATGAATAGCCCCTGCACTCCAGCCTGGGCAACATGGAGAGAAACCCCTCCCTAAAAACAACAACAAACTAGGACGTGGAGTCAAAGCAAAAGCCATGTTGAGTGTGAGATCCCAGGCACGACGACGTACATTCTCTGGCACTCAAAGCAACTGGTCAAATTATGCCAGAGAAAGCCAGGCGTTCGTAGGCCGGGTTTAAATCAGGCTCGTGGGCCAGGTGTGGTGGCTCATGCACCAGCTGTGGTGGCTCGTGCCTGTAATCCCAACACTTTGGGGGGGCCAAGGTGGGCCAATTTCTTGAGCTCAGGAGTTCAAGACCAGCCTGGGCAACATGGCAAAAACCCATCTCTACAAAGAAATACAAAACATCAGCTGGGTATGGTGGCACCCACCTGCGGCCCCAGCTACTCAGGAGACTAAGGCAGGAGGATCCTTTCACCCTAGGAGGCAGAAGTTGCAGTGAGCTGAGATCGTGCCACTGTACTCCAGCCTGGGTAAGAGAGCGAGACTCTCTCTCAAAATAAATGAATAAATAAAATAAAGCAGGCTCACAGGAAGTGTGATTTAAAGTGAGACACTCATCACTGTCAGTTTAGCAAGGTTGTCTCTGGCATGTCTCAATCTTCCCTGTCATTGTCACTTGATCATGTCCAGAAGAGCGTGAAATCAATGCCATTGATCCGGCCCTCCAGGACTGTGTTCTGTGATTCCTGCAGTACATCTGTCACACTGGGAAAGTGCCACCTTCATAAAGACTGAGAACACGTGCAATCTCCAGGCTCCGTGATGGATGCACTGAAAACTTGCAGGTTTTCATTCAGAAATAGACAACTGCTCATCCTCCAAGGGCCAGTGTATATCTTTTTTCACAATTTCCAGAGAAACTTCCTTCCCCCTTTGTTCTCCTAAACCACCTGACATATTGTTCTATTATAGGATTTTTCATGTTGAATTCTATCTATTTAGTTTTTTGTCTCATTTTTCCACTAGACTATAAGTAGGTTGGGGGAAGAGGCTTTATCTTAGTATCCTGGTGTCTACCACAAGGCCCAGCATGCAGTTAGAGTGCAAAGCAGTTTATTAAATCAATGAGAAGCATGATGTCTGGGTGATAGGTAGGCTGGTAAATAGATAGGTAAATGAATGGACAGAAGGTTGAGTAGGCAAATGGATGGGGAAAACGTAATTGTATTACTGGAAGGACAGCCAGATGGTTGGAAGACTAGATGGATGGCTGAATATGAGGGTAGCTGGTTGTATGGATGAATGGATGAATGGATGGATGGATGGATGGTTGGATGGATGGATGGATGGGTGGATGGATGGATGGATGGATGGGTGGGTGGATGGATGGATGGGTGGATGGATGGATGGGTGGATGGATGGATGGGTGGGTGGATGGATGGATGGGTGGGTGGGTGGATGGATGGATGGATGGTTGTATGTATGGATGGATGGTTGGATGGATGTACTGTGGGTGATCTGGTAGATGGAGAGACTAGTGGGTGAATAGATAAATAGACAAGGAGCAGACAATTCTCAAGGAAGCAAGTCAGTGGGCAATTTTAAGTACAAGTTTAAAGAACACAGGTGACTCAAGAAAGAAAATGGAAAGTTGTCCTTCAGGAGAGGCCAAAGCCAATCTTCCCCAAATCAAAAGGGAAACATAGTTGTAGGCTATATTTGTAAGATTTCTTTTGCTTCATAAGACTTTGTGAAGTCTTATGAAGCCCGGTCTCAATAATGTCACAATATTGTACATCCATATTATTAAGAAAAAAGTCAATTTATCAATTGTGTGGCAGGCAGAATTCCAAGATTTCCCGCCAACCAAGATTCCCAGAAAATGGTATACACACACAGCTTGCTCCCAGTTACCCAAACACTAATGTAGGTACTGCAGGAGAGAGATTTTAAAGACGTCATTGAAGTCCCAAATCAGTTGACTTTAAGATACAGATAGTAGTCAGGTGAGTCTCACTCAATCACATGGGCCGTTTAAAAGAAGAAAGTATTCTCTGGCTGGTTGTAGAAAGAGAACCTAGATACTCAAAGCACAAACAATATTTTCTGTACGATTGTTGGCTTGAAGACAAAGGGGAACACATGGCAAGAAGTACAGGGGGCGTCTGTGTGCTTATAGCAGCGCCCAGCTGACAATGAACACGGAAATGGACTTCAGTCCTACAAGCTTAAGGAAATGAATTCAGCAAACCACAAGAAAGGCCCTAGAAGTGGGTTTTTCCCCATAGCCTCTAAACAAGACCTGAGCCTTGCCAACACCTTGATTTCAGCCTGGTGACACCGTGAGTAGAGAGCCCTGTCAGTCTGCACACATGCTTCCTATCCACAGAACTGTGAACTACCAAATCAGTGTTGTAAGCTGATAAATGTACGGCCATTTGTTACACAGTATCATGAAATTAACATATCAGTTTCATCCAGAACAATTCCATAAAAGGAAATTCTACTTGATAGAAACTGAATTATCTTTTCTTCTAATTGATTGAAGTAATATCTAACAGCAGCATTCTGTCTCAGATCGATTCAAATGCTAACTTCATAGTATGAACATTTTCCCATATAAATAAACATCCTTTGCAAGATTTTAAATAGCTGCATATGATTACATTATATTGAGACACAATAATTGATTCAACCTTTCCCTACAGCTGGGCATTTGGGAGGTTTCTAATCATTCACTACTATAAACATCACTATTATAAAAATTACTGTAGAGGCCTGCCTCCCTGTGCTCTTCCCTGATAAAGTCTTTAACGTCGGGGATCAGAAATGAAATTGCGGGCTTTAAAATAGTACCCATTTTTAAACTTTTCGATACGATTGATATTTTCACGTGCATTATATGAAACTGTGCAAATCCCCACATCTGACCACAAGTAATTTAAGAAAAATCATTAACGGACGCTTGTATCTTCATCCATAAGCATTCATATTTATCAGCTTGTCCCTAACCACTGGCATTTCTTTATATTTCTCTGCAATTCTGAGATAGCAGCATACGGTGTTGATTGATTAAATCACTGACAATTTTTAGCAAAGTCAGTTCTACTTTCTAATTGTTTCTGTTGCTGCTTTAAACACTCCTCACCCATTGTTGGCTTCTTTATGGGGTTTTTTTTTTTTAGCTTTCCCATATGTTATTTCATTTGAACCTGTTATCTCTTATTTCTTATAATTGATTTTTTTTAATTGCAGAGAGTTCAAAGCAGATGCTACCCAAACCACTTCTATTTCCTGTAGCATTTTTTAAAATATTTTTTTCCTACTTCTTCCATGCTGTGGCTATTTCCTTCTTTTCAGTTCCATAACATTTTCATGACCCTAAGTTTTGTTTTTTGTTTTTTATAGAATGTATTCATCTGTGATGATACCACTGTATCCTGGCTTGTTATTTTTCACAGGTGTGGTAGAGGTAGAGGCTCGGAATCTCATGGGTCAGTTCTCTGGGCGCTGCTAGAACCCTGCCTGCAGACCTGAAGTTACGATGGAGACTGGCTGAGGCCAATTTATACTCCCAGCTCAAAGATGCAGCTGCCTAAGTGGGGGCAATGAGAGGCAGCTGGGCTGTACGTGATGCCTTCTGACTGCTGTGAGGGTCTCGGTGGTGGAAGGCTGCTGACAGGCCGTCCCCAGCATCAGGCCTGCCTCCTTGTCAATCAGTGTCTATGCACCATTCCTAATATGCCAGACACTAAACAGGCCATGGTGATCTTGGATGACTTAATTCTCCCTTTTGAGCCTTACTTAGCTTCACCTATAAAGAGAAAAATCCCTAGCCTAGGCTCCTGATGAGTTTCACAGAGTTTTCTAAAGTGCCTGCAAATCCTGGGTTAAGTATGATATTTAGAATGAAGCTTGGCAAGGGGCTGCAGTGGGTGAGAGGAGACAGAGAGAGGGAAGATGAGTGGGCGCTGCCAGCAGGAGTCTACAGACAAATGCTCCTGGACACGTGCTCTCTCCAGAGCGCACAGGTGCCTACAAACACCAGGACCCAATCTCAGCCCCCTATCAACTATCCCTACTACAAACAGATCTTCAGAAATGTCAGTGCAATGGCAGAGCACTGACAGAAACGTTGAAATGGAAAGAGGCTTTTAAACAAAGGCCACTGTGCTGGCTGATAAGCGTTTGATGATTCAGTGTTTTAAAACAGCCTGTAGCTATGATGTCTTTATATTGTCCACCAACAGTTGATCCAGCGGCTCCCACTGACTCACTCAGTGGGAGTGGGTCAGGCACACTCTTGTTCTGGCCTCCAAGGCCTCCAAAATTTGGGTCCAATCTACGTTTCCAGACTTACCCTCCCTCTTATTCTTACAAATATTCTCTCCTCAGGCCAGGTGCGGTGGCTCATGTCTGTAATCCCAACACTTTGGGAGGCCAAGGGAGGAGGATCACTTGAGGCCAGTTGTTTGAGACCAGCCTGGGCAACAGAGTGAAAACCATTAATTAGCAGGGTGTAGTAGCGTGCACCTGTAGTCTCAGCTACTCAGGAGACTGAGGTAGGAGGATCACTTGAGCCCAGGAGTTTAAGGCTGCAGTAAGCTATGATTGTGTCACTGCACTCTAACCTGGGTGACAGAGCTAGCCCCTGCCTAAAAAAAAAAAAAAAAAAAAAAAAAAAATCCTGTCTACATACTTTGTATCTACTTGATCCTTGAATGCCCCCTTCTCTACTGTCTATGATCTATTTCTCACCTCTCCTACATCCAGTCCCACCTCTTCTTTAAACCTGTTTTGAGAAAGCCCAGCCCACAATTTTAGCCTCTCACCCAAACGTGCAATCCTTTTTGTTTCTGACACTGATTTGACATTGATCACCAATTGACTTCCAGGCACCATTTCTTGTGTTGCTTTGTGTTGTAAACTGAGGCTCTTTTATCTTAAACACAGCAGAACTTAGACATGCAGACGATTACCTCATCTACCACACCCTGTAGAGGAACTAGGGACCTCAAAGGCTTCAGCAGGGCCTCAAGACTATTCTTAAAGGTGGCCAATTTTTATCCTTCTTAGGACTTAATTCCTGGAAATAAACAGAGGTCACTTGAAAAGCAAATTGGAAAGTGAGTAGATGATCAAAAAGTCTAACACTATGCATAAAGTGCGGTATAACTTCAAAGGTTGGAGATTAATCTTCTTCTGGAGCTTATAATCTAGTTCAGAAGGCAATTGCAAAGAGCTTTCAAACTCTCCCAAGAAGCTGTCCAGTGACGTGGTGATATTTAATTTTATCACTACCCTTTCCCCATGTCCTCTGCTAGGTGTGTGAAAAAGATGAGATTCCATGCATATTTAGTGAATAAATGATCAAATGGACAAATTCATCCCCATTTCCTCTTTCTTGGTCCCTGGCAGAAAATTGTTCTCTTGGGCCATCTCACGTTGCAAGGAGACCTTTTTCTTCTACGAGCACTCACCGTGAGCTGCTCTCCAGAAGAATATTTTTCAGAATTGGGGTCCAAAGACCCCTGTGGACATAGTCTCAGGGGCTCTTTCATACAAGCCTATTATTCTAGATCAACTGGATAAGTCCTTGTAATGAAGTACTGTACACAATTTCAGTGCCATCTGCATTTGTGAATACCTTGGGCCAAGTCAAGGTCAAACAATGTCTAGGCGCCTCAAAAGGTTTCACAGTAATTAGAATTAAGTGGCAGAAGAACCTAGTCAACACGTGACACATGTTGGTGTGGGCATGCCAGCCTCCCCAATAAAACGTTTTATAGGATATTCTGGTTGCTCACAGATGCATTTTACATGCCTCGTCTTTGCCCTCACCAGCGTTCAATTATTCAGTACCAGTACGTAAATACACTGTGTAGAATATTCCATTAACCAGCATTTGACATTTAGTGTTAGGTATTGGGAGATTTCCTTTTATAGCAACCAGCTTAATAAAATAATAAATTAGTGGTCCAATATGAGTTCAGTGTTAAAAAGTGGGAAAAAGTGACACACGATGACTCAAACAATGGTCCTTTATACACAAAATCAAATAAACCAAGACCAAAGCAAGTGAAATGGAAAATGGAGAGATAAAACTTTTTCCTGTGAAGCCCAGCATTGGCAGATTTGGCATATCAAGTTTATGTTAACAATTTAAATTTTATTCATGTTAGAGGTTTGTTTGCATATCATTTGTAAATTTGTTTTAGATTTATAGGTGTGTAAGAACTATACACTGAGGAATTTCTACCTAGTTTTATGTTTGTATACATTTAAATAACATAGTAATAAAGGTAATTTAAGTCAACAGTGGACATCCTTGGGAATGTTTTCGCTTAAAAAGAGTCCGTATTTTACTCAGGTAAAAGCAACGCTGCTCCCCAGCTTCCTAGCCACATGGTAACCACCAAAGTGAAGGCAGGCAGCTGCCTGGCAAATGCATTTTTTAAACACCTAACTTAGCGCTAGGAAAGCGCCCCAGCACGGGAACCGCCTGGCTCAGTAGGCAATTTAAACCTGAAAAGAAAGTCTGCTTGTTTGCCTGTCTGCTTTGTAAATATTGTCCCGGGCGGGCAGGAAGGGGCAGGTTTTCAAAACACCCATAATCATCTTCCTCTGTGTATTCCTTTTGCTTCGGACCTGACTCACAGAATGCAAGCAGCCTTGTCAAATCATGAAGCAGTTTCCTCAGGGCTGCTGTGATCTCTAAGTCAGCTACTGATTTTATCAGTGCACGAAGCTTGTTCTTGGGGCTGTTAAGGCATAAATCCGCCTCTCCCGCTTTCATGTGGTCGTGAGACGCGGTGGGAGGGTAGGTGTTGATACAGGAATTCGGGCTCTCCTGCTAGCTAAACGCACAAGGGGAGAACGTGCAGTTCCAGGGTGGCCATGGTAGCTCTCCGTGCAGCCACGTGACTTGCTCCCAGCTTTGGATCTTCTAGAAATTTAGGCCTGGCTACCTCCTACATCAGAGATGAGTTAAAGCCTTTCCAAAAATGTATTGTTGTTTATATAAAACAATAACCAAAAGCTTTTCCTACTTGGCCCTTTTGCTTGTCCCTATGGTGCTATGACAAGAACTCAGTCTCCGCTTAATGTCAACCAGAGGAAAGACCTTGGTATTATCACACAAGGAAGACGAGTTTGCTCTGACATTAGACTTTCACAGAGGTTTCGAGATTTTCACCTGTGAAGGAATCCCAGTCATTCATTAAGAAAGACACATGTGCTTTCAGCAAGTTGAAATCCTGCATGAAAACCTCTCCTGGGGCATCTGGAGCAGCAGGCGAAGCTCCTGGCATCCTTGTCCAGATGTCAGAGCCGACAGGAGCCTCGAGCCAGTCCAATCCAGTGCAAGCTTCTCGTTTCTCAGGTAGAGAAACTGAGGTTTGGAAGAGTCAGCCTTCCTCTGGTCACATGACCACATGGTATTGAAGCTACAAGTAAAACCTAGGCCTCCTGTCTCTTCGTCTAGACCTCTTTCCACCAAAGCACAATTACGTCTTCAAAATAAAGGAGACACTGTCTCCCATATTCTCTGACTGTGCAGCCATGTTATTTACAAGTAAGGCAATGAAAAAGCATTGTTTTCTTCTGCAAGATGCCAGTCACAAGGATCAGAGTTTACTTTAGAGCTGAAAAAAGATCTTGCGGTCCGATACGGTTTGCCCATGTCCCCACCCAAATCTCATCTTTAATTATAGCTCCCATAATTCCCATGTGTCACGGGTGGGAGCTGGTGGGAGGTCATTGAATCATGGGGACAGGTCTTTCTGGTGCTGTTCTCCTGATAGCGAAAAAGTATCACAAGATCTGATGGTTTTATAAAGGGCAGCTCCCTGCACAAGCTCTCTTGCTGCTACCATGGTTCTCCTTTGCCTTCTACCATGATTGTGAGGCCTCCTCAGCTGTGGAACTGTGAGTCCATTAAACCTCTTTTCTTTAGAAATTCTCCAGTCTCAGGTATGTCTTTATTAGCAGCATGAGAACAGACGAATACAGGGTCCTACTGATTTATATTCTAGATGGAATCATTGCAGTCCAAAGACAGCCATTTACCCACAAAGGAAAATGGATCAGAGGCAAAGCAGAGACCTGTGGGTCTGGTGCGCAAGAGAGACCTGAGCTCAGACAGCAGATCACTCCCACACCACCCAATAGCTGTGTGTCTGTGAGACCGTTGCTTAACCTCTCTCAGCCCATTTTTTCTCAGCTAGATAATCTGGAGAGTCTAGAACCAATTGCCTGGAGCTGTTGGGAAGTCTAAAGCAGATAATGAATGCAAATACTCATCACAGTGTCTGGCCATCAGTATCGTCACTGTCACCTTCACCACCTTGTCTTCCAGTCCGGGGAACTTTCCGTTATAATATTTTGCTGCTTCTGAGATTCTTTTTCATTTTTATTTTTTTTAAATAAATTCTAAAGTTAAATGTTTTGAGTTTGGCATTTCCTCATCCAACGCCTAGAACTTTGGGGCAAACTTGAATTGAATACTTTCCATACATCTATCAGGAGAGTAGCATTCCTGCCTGGTGATCGGATGACCATGGGAAGTAATCCATAGCTTTCTGAAATACACACACTCATTCTGGGAAGAAATCCTGTCCCAATATCCTCCTTGTAGATGAGTGGACAGAATCCAGCCATCCTGTGGCCCCAAGGGAGGTTCTGTACAACTGTGTGGGGGTGGTCACCCATGACGTAAAGTCTGGCCTCTTTACATGGGGAAGTACAGAGTGGTGAGAGCAGTTCACGACTGAGCTGAAGAATCATTCTCTTCCTTAGGGCTCTGAGAAGCGTGAATGAAGAATAATGGTGTTTAGAAGCCCTCCAAAGCCAACCATGCTGGCACCCTGAGCTTGGACTTCCAGTCTCCAGAACTGTGAGAAATACATTTCTGCTGTGAATAAGGCCCCTAATCCATGAAACTGTGTTACAGCAGCCCAAGCTGACTGAGACAGTGACTCTGATAAAAGACCCCAGTTCGTCCTCACCATTCCTTTACAAACCAAGGGTGTTTCTCCCACCATGGTGCAAATGAGAAAACACAGGCTTGGAGAAGTTAAATTGCTAGTCCAAGTTCATACAGCAAGCTAGTGGCAGAATCCTGAACTCAGGACCTCTGAGTCCAAGGCCGTTGCTCTCCTGACCCCATTCCAAGACAGTCATGCGAACATGTCATAAGTCTTCCAGGAAATGGACCCAACCAGTAGATTTATTTCAGTCATTCAAAGATACAGAGAAAAGCAGCAGGAGCTGACCCAGAATTGCAGGAAAGTGATGTCATCTCTTGCCAGCCCACGCCCCATGGTCATTATTTTAAAAGCGATGAGACCATCCATTAGAGCTGGTGCTGGAGCCATGCCCCTGTCAACATCCGGGTGTGTGGGCAGGGCCTGAGCGGACCCTCTGGGGGCTGCATTGCTGACACTGTGGGTAAGGGCTGGAGCCTCAGTGGGCAGGGCCTGCCCACGCCCAGCTGAAGGCAGAGGCAGAGCCATCAGGAAGGGCAAAAGGGGTAACAGGGCTTCCTTTGGGCTTTGGCCCCTGCCCGGCAGCCATTGATGGCTTAAACCAGTCTTCAGGACATGCAGCCACGATTCTGTGTACATGCCCCTTTTCCATCTTAGGGTGCCTGCCTCCTGGGTATCCCCACTCTCAGGTACCAGCCCTGTGCCTTGTTACTGCACTCAGAGGATAGAAGCCTGCGATTAATGCAAGTACCAGGCCATACTGGCAGGATTAGGGCTCAAAGATAAAATGCAATGTGACCCCGTATGAGTTATTCTTGTCTCTCAGTATCTGAAGATTGGTTCCAGGAGCTCCCTTAGATACCAAAATCTCCAGATGTTCAAGTCCCTAATATAAAATAGTGTAGGATATGCATATAACCTATATATATCCTCCTGTATAAATCATATCTAGATTACTTATAATATCTAATACAATGTAAATGCTACATCTATAGTTGTTATCCTGTATTATTATCCTGTAATGACAAGAAAAATAGTCTGTACATGTTCAGTGCAGATGCAAACATTTTTCAAATATTTTCAGTTTGCAATTGGCTGAATCTATAGGTATGGAACCCGCAGTATGGAAGGCCGCCTGTACTACAGAGTAAGTAACTCTATCAAAGGTGGGTGTCGTGGATTGATCACAAAAATCAATCAACCATTCTGCTCATCCTTCCCTCCTTTCCTCAGGTCCTTGTCTTTTGCAATGCAACTTTGCAGCTTCTCCCATTAAAAGGTAGACTCTGAATCCCCTTCCCTTGAATATGAGCTGACCTGGCTTCAGCCAAAAGAACGCAGCAGAAGTGCTGGTGTGCCATTGAGTTTTGAGATCCAGGCCTCCAGAGGGCATGCATGCTTTCCTTCTCTCTCACAGAACGGCATCAGTCACCTTGAGAACAAACCCAGGCTAGTCTACTGGGTGATGAGAGACACATGGTCCAGTCACCCTCATCCACTGAATTGAGAGCCACCCAATGCTGAACACATAAATGAGGCCACCCTAGACCAGCCAGCCACCCGTTGTCCTGCCCATAGACACAGGAGGGAGTTGAGATTAGCCAAGCCTGTCCAGATCAGCAGAACCAGCTGGGTGACCCACAGGACAATAATACACAGTTGTTTCAAGCCACTGCCTTCAGGGTGGTTTGTTACACAGCAATAGCTTACTGATACATTGGAGAAGGAGAGAGGGAACTCTTCACAGAGGAGGGGGTGCCTCAACAGGTCAGGAAGAATAAACAGTAGTTTGCTGGATGATTGAACAGAAAAAGCGGCATTTACAACAGCAAGATGACAAAAAGCAGCACTGCATCAACAGGACCATAACAATCCTGGGATGTTGCTAGAGTCTAAAATGAAAGGGAGAAGCAGCTAGACAAGAAGCTGGAGAGGAACGGGGTAGCCCAGCTATGGTAGGCCCTGGGCCCCAAGGCTGAGCTGTATCCCCAGGGATCCCCAAACCCTCAGATCGACAGTTTTACTTTATAATAGGTTTTTGGAAAGTTATTAGAATGTGTAAATTCAATGTTTCTTCCCCCGCATCAAGTACCGAAATATTTCAAATAGGATCAGAGATGGCGAGAATGTCAATTACCCTGCAAATCTATTAGAATGTGAATTTCTTCTCTAACTCTGATCTAAAGTAAGGTTTTCAAAAGATTCCCTCAAGAGCATGATGATGGTTTGTAAAGACCCCTTAAGAGCAAGCCCATGATGTGTTTGATGAAAAATAAAGCCTGGGTTTAGGAAAAAGTCCCAAAGTAAAATGACATGAAAATCAAGGTTTTCCCAAGATTTTATTAAAGAGAAATACCAACAGTTTAAAAGGAGTTACCTCAACCAATATTAAGCAAACCAGCTGTGGGAAGATGTGGAAAAGCCAGTGACATTCAGTCATTAATGATTTCATTCATTCATTCCACAAAGGTAGCAGTCATTGACTCTGTCAGATCCTGCAATAGGAGCTGAGACTCTACAAATAAATGACATGAGCCCTGCTCTCTTGGCAGTCCCAGGCGGAGGGAGAGAATGGACATACAACCACACCCCACCATACAACTCACATGGGCTATAAGAATGGAGGTGTTCTGGAAACCCAGAGGATGGTGAGGCGATTTCAGCTACCCCTTCAATATAGGCTATTAATGAATTTCCATCCAGGTGCAGTGACTCATGCCTGTAATCCCAGCAGTTTTGGAGGTTGAGATGGGAGGATCACTTGAGTCCAGGAGTTCAAGACTGGACTGGGCTATATGTTGAGATCCCATCTACACACACACACACACACACACACACACACACACACACACACACACATACATTAGCTGGCATGGTGGTGTGTGCCTGTAGTCCCAGCTACTGAGGAGGCTGAGGCAGGAGGATTTCTTGAGCCCAGGAGTTTGAGGGTGCAGTGAGCTATGATCATGCCACTGCACTCCAGCCTGGGTGGCAGAGAAAAACCTTGTCTCTCTAAAAAATAAAAGCTAATAAATTTCCTCACAAAATTTGTGATCAAGTCAGGGTTTATTTCACTTATGGTAACCTCTAGTTATACTACCACGTTGCTGCAAAAGACAGGATTTCATTATTTTTTTTGTGGCTGAATAGTATTCCATTGTGTCTGTATACCTTTTCTTTATCCATTCATTCACTGATGGACACTTAGATTGATTCCATATCTTTGCTATTGTCAAAAATGCTGTGATAAAAATATAAGTGCAAGTATCTCTTTGATATTGATCTATTGATTTCTTTTCCTTTGGGCAGATGCTCTGTAACAGGATCATGCAGGGTAGTCTATTTCATACACTGCTTGTGAATAAACATTTCATAAACTCCCGTTTTGTAGAAGAGACTACATGTGACACTCAAAATTGTGACTTCTCTCCAGACCAGGCCTTCCCTAGCTTGGAGTCCCAAGTGGGAGTCCCAGTGTGGCCCCTCTCAGGCCTCAACTCATTGAGAGAAACACAGATGAGGCCCTAGGGAAGAGCCTTCTATTTCCTCTCCCAGCCAGTGCTGCACAGGGACTGCCCGGATCCAGTGCTCGCAAGGCGGCTGGGCGCCCAGTGTGCCAATCCAGGCTGATCCTCACTTGACTAAATCCTTCGTCCAGAACATCCCTAAGCTGGCCATGTCTCTGCAAGACCTGAAACACACCCAGGCCTGGTCTGCTAAGATGGAATCTCTGAAGTTTGCCCAGATGGTCAGATCCAATGCCTGGCAGAATTCCCAATGTGTTAGCCTTATCTCATTCCTGTCATCTTCCACACTGGTAACTGGATCAAATAAGCTTTTACTGGCAGCACAAATCAACAAATAAAGGAAAGATTGTTCCATGAAATTGTCCTGGGATAGCAAGTTAGCAAATTGAACGGAAAATTGTGTTAGAGTTTCTCCTTGCACCATGAACTGAAATAAATTTGAGATAGGTCAAATAACTTAAAAATCAATCCACAGGACCTCTAGAAGTTTCTAGAATTGTACATTAAAAAAGCAGTCAATATGTAAATGATCAACACATTGAACTGCATGAAAATATTTTGCATATTTTGCAAAATAACCGAAAGGGAAGAATGAGAGAGAAAACTGTTCAAATACGTAACAGGATCAGATATACTGATAAGAAAAATATGAATACCTCATAAATAGGCATATGATATGAATAAGCAATGCTGAAAACTAAAAATAACTAGAAAACAAATACATGGGATGATTTTCAACCTCGCCAGTTATCAAAGAAATACAAACCTATTGGCTATGATTTTTCACCTATTAAAATGATTTTTAAAATTATAGTAATATCAAATATTAGTGTAAATAACACTGTGGTACACAATTAGCGAGAGTGTTAATTTGAATAAATTTTCTTTCCTCATTTACTTATACTTCTAGAAATCTTTCTATGGAAATCAGCAAAACTTGGGGAAAAAACATACATTAAATGGTCATTTTAAATATTAAATAGTAAAAGTTTAGAAAGAAATTTGATGTTATAGCATTTAAAAATACGATTTTGAAAACTGAAAATGCTTATGAAAAAAGTTGAAAATGTGTTCTGTACAAGGTAAAATTCTATCAACATTATGTAAAAAAATACAACAACAACACTAGAAAAATATTCTTCAAAATTCTTAAAGTGGCTATCTTAAGTAATAGGATTATGGGTTTTTCTTTTTTCATTTCTGTAATTTCCAACTGATAAGGAAACACTCAAGCTGGCCCCTCCATCCAGGACATCACCAGTCACCGCAGCAGAGGAAAGAGGAACTAAAGAATCATGGTTATATGGCTTACATAACGGAAACATATGTAATATGTCTATACACATGCACCATGTACATTCTTTTTAAAAAAGTAATAAAGTGTATCCCTTGACCACTCTAACTCCTAGCTATTGCTCCTTCCTCCAAAAGTCTTAGAACCAGGATGGGTTTACACAGTGCTTAGAGCACAGACCCAAATGTTTGTGGAATGAATTACTTAATGAAGGAGCATTTCCTTTCTCCACAGTGGCCTGAAACACCCTGGAGACTGCTTGGCATTGCTTACTAGCGAGGATGGGTTACGCCCTGCTATAGTAACGAAGAACCCCAAACCGCAGGGCTGCCTTCTCACCTGGTCCCCAGGTCCACTGTGGTATGTGGAAGACCCTGGGCTGTTATGTGCACCTAAGCACCCAAGCTGGCCCCTTCATCCTGACCATCACTAGTCACGGCAGCAGAGGAAAAAGGAGCTAAAGAATCATGTGTTCGTTTTTGTACATTTCTTCTAGAAATGATACACACAGCTTCTGTTCATGTGTCACTGAGTAGGACAAGACCTTTGACCACAACTAATATCTAAAGTGTGGAACGCATTCTCCTCCCTTGTGCCCAGAAAAGAGAGGAACTGGAGGTTGGTGAACGGTGTACATACACATCTCTCTATTCCCTTAGACCATGAGCACTCCAGCTGTCCCCGCTGCACCCTCTCTACCCCAGCACAGCAGCACTGCTCACGGCTGGCGAAGCACCAGGACACTGCAGGTGCCCCCTGTGGCATGAAATAGCAATGGAGGTTGTGTCTACACCAAATATACTGTGATCCCAGATTATATTCAAATATGCATTGTACCCTATTTATAATCATCTACAACAATCTGCAATCACCTCCACTTCTCAATTTCTGACAATCACAAGTTGCTGTGCACAATTCCCATAGGCAGCTCTGGCCAGGTTCGTTAAACGGGGGCCATAAGGTGTCATAGGAACCTTTCCAAGCCTCACCTAATAAGATGTCTCTGGGCATTTGATGCCAGAGCTCCATCTCTCTCCACATTTGGCTTCATCCTTACACCCCCGCCACACTGAGCCACTCACAGCTCCTTTCATGTACCCGGTTATCCGATTGCCCTTTCCCTAAAGTGCCTTCTCTAATCCACAGACAGATTCTTACTGTACTTTGTAAGGTTCAAGTCAAAGATTAATTCCCCCAAGAATAATGAAGTCCTCCCACTTTTCTGTCCATTCTTTGCCTTATATGGACATAATATGTATTAATCTCATGTGTTCACATGACCCCACTCACTCACCCTGTACCCACACTGAAAGGTAGTAGCATCAGTTACTGGGTTTTGCATTCTCCATGTCTGGGGTAGAGTGGTTGATTAATAAATGCTTGCTGAGTAAATGGTCTAAGCAACTGCAATATCTCATGGCTTTATTGATCTACCTGGCAGTGACTCAGAGCTCTCAAGCCTTGATATCTTTTTCGGTAAACAGGTCAGACTTATAAATGCATTGGTGGCTTATCACACACTTAAGTGGGACATGGAACATGCACCAAGAGTCTTGTGATAAGAGCATTTCATCCAGAATACCCTGAGTATGCTCATTCATTTCCTGGCAGTGTCCTTTCGAATACATCTTGGGTTTCAAGTTCTCCATCAGAGCTCTCCAGGATGAAAAATGGACCCACTAAGAGCACACATTAGTGACAGTGGTTTTCACTGCAACCCTTTCCATTTACTAAGCACTCTATAGTTCTGAGTGTAATCCACGAACAGAAGCTAATTCAAAGCTCTCTTTAAAATATTTGCTAAGGCTGGGCACGGTGGCATGCCCATATAGTCCCAACTGCTCGGGAGGCCGACGCAGGAGGATCGATTGAGCCCAGGAATTTGAAACCAGCCTAGGCAACATAGTGAGAACCCCATCTCAAAAACAAACAAATAAATCAAAATAAAATCCTAGCTAAACTCTGATTAAATGCTATTTTCAAAGTTTAAAGTTGTGGGAAAAGGCACCTCTTTCTGAAAATATTCCCTGGTACAAGCTATGTATAACTACAATAATAAATTGCTAAATGAATCAGAGGTAACTTTGTATCATTTCCTCAGAGATAATAATAAAAAACTCCATATTGTCTAAAATTTTTCCTCTGTCATCCAGGCTGGAGTATAGTGGCACAATCATGGCTCACTGCAGCCTCAAACTCCTGGGCTTAAGTGATCCTCCTGCCTCAGCCTCCCAAGTAGCTAGGACTACACGCATGAGCCACGGCACCTGGCAATTTCTTTTTCTTATAGATGGAATCTTACTATGTTGCCTAGGCTGGCCTTGAACTCCTGGACTTGGGAAATCCTGCCACCTTGGCCTCTCAAAGCACTGGGATGACAGGTTTGAGCTGCTGCACCTAAACCAGCATTTCAAGAGCAATGAATAACTCCTGTTGAAAAGATGTGAGGTTTCTTGCTTGGCCGTGCCCAGGGTGTCCTGGAGTCTAATCTCAAGCCCAAACCCACTCTAGTCTTCCTCACATCCACCACGGTGCTCAACCCACAACCTAGGAGTTCTCCTGGACACCTCCCCCTCCCTCATCCTATGTCTAATGCACCGTTCCATCCGTCCACTGCATCTCCTAAACACCAGCTGGATCCATACACACTTCTTCCCCACTGCCTCCACTCCAACCCACCACCAGCAGGCCCCTAGCCCAGCACCATAGCATCCCCTGTTATCTTCCTGCATTTATTTTTGCTAAACATTGCCTATCACCCCCACCTACCCAGACACGGAGCAGCCACAGGGATCCCTTTAAAAAAACAAAACAAAAAAAATCAGACAATGTAACTCCCCTACTTGAAACCATTTCGTGACTTCCCATTGCTTTCAGGATAATGTTCACAGACCTGAGCGCTGGTTTACAAGATGCTGCCCCCTCACCCCTGCCTCCCCTTCAGTCTTGCCTTGGTCCTCACCTCACTTTCCCTTCCCCAGCCAATATGGGCTTCTCTGTATCTTGGATCCTCTCCACATCCTCATTCCCTAGGACATTCTTGCCCCTACCCTTGGTTTTTCTAGTTTCTACTCACCATCCTTCTAGGCTCTGCCTACATGTCACTTCCCAAAAGAGGCTTTCTCTCCCTGCTCCCACTTCTACTTCCACCAACCACGTGCACAGATCCCCTGTTTTCTCTCCTGGAACCTTTCAACTTTGCTTCATATCACTGACCACCCATGATTTTTTCATATCTATTTTTTTTTTTTTTGAGATGGAGTCTAGCTCTGTCACCAGACTGGAGTGCAATGGTGCAAGCTTGGCTCACTACAACCTCTGCCTCCTGGGTTCAAGTGGTTCTCCTGCCTGAGCCTCCCAAGTAGCTGGGACTACAGGCACGTGCCACCATGCCCAGCTAATTTTTGTATTTTTAGTAGAGACGGGACTTCACCGTGTTGGCCAGGATGGTCTCGATCTCTTGACCTTGTGATCTGCCCGCCTGGGCCTCCCAAAGTGCTGGGATTACAGATGTGAGCCACCGTGCCTGGCCCATGTCTATTTCTTTATATTTGTCTCTCTCCCTAGACCTACACTGTTCCACCAGCCACCTGTGGCTATTAAGCACTGGAAACAGGCCGGTCTGAATTGAGATGTGCTGTAAGCAGAATACACATACCAATTTTGAAGATTTGGTATGAAAAAACATGTAAACAGTCTCATTACTTTTTATAGTGACTACCTGTTGAAGTGACAATATTTTGGATGTATGAGGTGAAATTAAAGTATATAATTAAAGTTAATTTCACCTGTTTTTTTTTTAACTTTGTTTTAGTGGGGCTACTAGAAAACTCAGAATCCCAAATGTGTCACCCATGATACCTCTGCTGGACAGCACTGCCCTAGACTTTATTATTATTTTTTAATATATATTTTATTGCATTTTAGGTTTTGGGGTACACGTGGAGAACATGCAAGATTGTTGCATAGGTACATACATGGCTATGTGGTTTGCTGCCTTCCTCCCCATCGCCTATATCTGGCATTTCTCCCCATGCTATTCCTCCCCAACTCCCCACCCCCTGCTGTGCCCTAGACTTTAAGCTCCATGCAGGCAGGTCTCAGCTCATTTTGGTCACTGCTGCATCCCCAGAGCCTAGCAGCCTCTGCCGTACTATAAGCTGACATCAGTAAACTGCTAAATGCGGGAATAAATGAGTGAATGAGTCAGACAAGCAAAGGAAAAACTTCCGGTTGAAAAAGTAGTCATAGGAATAGGGATACTACAAGTCTGTAAGCTCGCTGTTAATTTGTGTGAAGGAGAAGTTTCTGATTGGGGACCATTTGGAACAAGCTACCGCCCTGTCTAGAAGCCAAGCAGGACTACTAGGTCACCTGTGGTTAAACCACAGAAAAGTCACAGATGACAGAAAAGCAAAGATAAACTGTTAGAGGGTGTTTGACCTCAAAGTGTCCCACTTTTCAAGTCCCCAAAACCAGGAACACACTCGGCAACACATTGACCTAAAAATAAAATCATAAAGATAACAAAAGTAATTTGACAAAAGGATTCCATTTAAGTTCAAAGATGGCCCTAGTGTTCATAAAACCGTAATGAGCACCTGTTGAGAATTTCTGGCGGGGATGCCCAAACGCACTTGGTGTTTGTTTTTCCTCCTATTCCACGCGTGAATATTTAGCTGAGTGTTTCCCCAACATAGGTCCCACAGCACCCAAGTCTCACAAAGTCCTCTGTGAAAATCGAAAGGGAACTCCCCAGACCAGCACATCTGGGATATGCTCCTCTCCCAGAGAGTCATGGTGCATGCTGGTTTACAAAGGCATTGAGGAGACCTTGGAAAGTGAAAACAGCGTGACTTTGTTTAGCCCAGTTTATCTCAAACATGTTTGACCTCAGAATATCTGGTAACAGCATGAACAAGCGATGCTCCTGAGAAATGCATTTTAGGAAGTGCTCATCTAAGCTTCATATTCAAAACCGTAATTAGTGATAAATTGTTCTGATCTTGTGGGTAACGCAGATCAGATCCCTGTGGGAAAACCAGCTGTGATAACCAGAGTTCTACCATTCAATGGTAACCACGGCCCTTTACTTTGGGTCACCTTCGTGGTGACTACTCCTTCCTTCCCACAGGTGAGTCTCACTTGAAGTGCTGTCCCTTTAACCCATGTTCCCTCTGCCACCTCTGCTACAGGACAGTCAACAAGGCAGTTAGAAAGTTGCCCAAGAATTGATGAAGAATTATGAAAAAAATCACAGTATCTGCACAGTTTATGAAAAGTCGGCACAGAGCCCACAGGATAAACCCTCCTCACCCCAGCCCTGAGGCTGGTTACAGGAAACAGGGGTGCATCAGTCCAAAGGGATGTTATGAGTCAAGATCTGGGATTAGGAGCCTTGGAAAATTTTCCTCAAAGGCTTGGAGCCTCTACTTGCAGAGGGAAGAGAGCTCATGTTGGCAGTGACTCGGGCCAGCAGACCCCTGAAATGTCTCTAATTTAATATTCTCTCTATTGCCTTTTGGGCCCTACTACCCCGGTACCGACAATTCACTTTGGGCAGTGCAGTTATCCTTCTTGCTCAAGGGTATTTTCTGAGCCCTAGTAGCTACATTATCCACTAACCTAGAGCAAGGATTGGGATTCTAGAATGTATTTCCTACCAAGAACACCACCCTTGGGAGGGAGGAAGACAAGCCCAACCTTAGCCACCTGCCACCAGGAACAAGGGCCTAATGCCCACCTGCTGAGCACACACTTCACTCAGGTGAAAGGCTGAACTCCCCGACTCAGCTTTTAAGGATCTACAGCCCTGCTCCACCTTAGTAATCTCATTTCCAAACACAGGAAAGTTCTTCTCTAAATATACATTTTTTGGATCCTCTGCATTCAGTTCAGGATATTCCTTCCTCCTTAACCTCCCTTCTCTGGCCTGGGAGAAATTGTACTCTCCTTTCAGGCCCAATCAAATATTACTTCCTCCATGACACCTTGTCTCTTTCCCCAGCAAAGTAGTTTGCCATCTCTTTGTACTGCTGCTGTATTGCCTTGTTTACGCCTCTCTTACAGCACAGATTGTAGGTAGTCGAATGTCCATCTGTCTCTCCAACTAAACTGTGAGCTTCTCCATTGAGGGAGATGCAGTGAAGTCATCTCTGAATCCCAAGTGTTTAGAAAGAATTGGCGGGTCAACGATGAATGCATTCGGGTTGCAATTACTCTCAATGAATTCAACTCTATGAATACTATTCTATGAAACTGATCAACTGTGAATTCTCATAGTCCCCTAAATATGCTTTTTCAAAATTCAAGATTCAAGCAACACTGTTATTATAAAGAGCTTTTGGACTCACGCTGACATAGGTCCGAGTTCCAACTCCACCACCTTGAGCCGAGTGACCTTCACCTGGAGCTGCGTAAGTGATACAGCGTCCCTGAGTCTTCTTCATCTGCAAAACAGGACTATGTCTAGTTCACGGTTGACAGGAAGTTTAAATAAGATGATGCATGCAATGCTCTCTGCATAAGTCTCAATGTTTTAGGTGGTCAGTAAACACTGAATATTAATAATGATGATGGAAATAACCATAAGGACCCAGGAGTACAGACCTCTGAGAAATTGACTAGCAGGCATTAGTTTCATTCAAATATCAGGGCAGAATACCCAAGAGTCAACATCAAATGTGCTGAGAAATGTACATGCTTGGAGGCTGGTGCTCAGATGCAGGACTCATTTATTTGCATATTTTAAAAATATTTGAGTACCTACTATGTGCCAGCCCTCAGGAGTAAAACAGAACACGAAAAGTCTCTGCCTTCGAGGCAAGTAGGGATCCTGTCTCTGAATGAAGAAAGGACTCTTTATTGTATTGGGACGTGGCTGAGATGAGACGCCATCTCTATTGAGGGAAATCACAGACTTCTGCACCACGTATCCCACAGTGGCCACCAAGGGCCCTCCATGAGCAGGGCTCTATTTAAATAATGACTTTGCCCCTCGGTCCCCCTGAGCTCAGAGGGGTGATGTCCTCAAACAACCTCAAAGAGCAGAAGCTGGAGTTCATGCCTATTAAGCAAGATTCAATGGAACGATCATCTTTTCTGTATGTCAAAAATAGCTTTTTATTTAAAGAAATTTTATATGGAGATGTTTAAAGTAAAAATGAACGTCACTACATGGTCATTCTCAGAAAATTCCAGGATACGTTAATGTGTTACCATTTGTAACAGTACACCATGATTTTAAAACATAAAACAGATTTCGGCTGTTTCTCAGTCACCTGGAAAGTTCATGCGTATACACAACCTACAATTATGTGGTCAGAGGAATCTCCAAGCCTCTTCAAAGCTACCAACCAGACAGACACCACTGAGATGGCCATGCCTTTTTATTTTTAAAAAAATCATTTAAGCAGGAAAAAATCCCTGCATATGGAAGTCCTAAAGCCAAAATCCTCCAACTGCTTTCTCTGCCAGTACCAGGAACTGAATTGAGAAATCTGAATTGAGGATTGATGAACTCAGTGGCTTCTTAAGAAGTCACAGACTAGTGACACATCAGCCCAACAGAATTTGCAAAACACTCTGCGGTGGAGCACCACAATTCCTGCCCTTTCCAAAAAGAAAGTGAAGCAAGGTTCTCCTTGCAGCTTCAGATCACAAGTCTGAAGAGGACACATGTTTCTCTCTTCACTTTCTCTGGGAGTCCCACAGCCCAAATGCAAATCAACAGGGCTCAGAGTTGCCTTTAGCATCACCAAAGGGCTTGTCTGCCTTGTCTCTGGTACTGATCTCTGCCTGGGAGACCACAGCAGAACCCACACCGACTGGGATGTTGACCTTCTAACCAGAACGAGCCCTGGAGGAGGGTGGGGTTTACCAGGGACAGGATGAGCGTGAGACATGCGAGGCACTTGCCTTGGGTGCAAAATTGAAGAGGCCACCATAAAACTCAATGATCCATATAAAGAATAGTGCAATGCAACATTTCAAAAATCAAGATTAGCACCCAAAATTTCATGATGAACCAAATATCAAAATTATAAATAAAGACAGGGTCAATATTATTGATATTTCTTTTGCCTCTAGTTGCCTGCGTTTCCTTGTGTCTAATCAAAGGCTTTGGAGTCGTCTGGCCGTGAGCATGGGGCTCAGCTGCGAGCACCAGTTGGAGCGGAAGAGAGGCGAGCGGGCTCACTCACAGCTCAGCAACGTTGGTGCAAAACAACCTTTTGCTGAGTAACGTGGAAATGGATCTAAAACATATGGATTAAATGGCTCTGAAAATAAACAGGGTTTTAAAAGGAAAGGAAAGGAAAAGTACTTAGCCACTATGTTTGAGGTTTTCCTGAACCCAAACCTTTGGAAAACTAACATACGAGTGAATTACTCAGCGCCGGTAACACAATCAGCTTTGAAATAGGCTTGTCATAAACCACCAGTTTCTTCTAAAAAATATATTTTTTTTGAGTCAGAGTTTCACTCTTGTCAGCCAGGCTGGAGTGCAGTGGTGCAATCTCGGCTCACTGCAACATCTACCTCCTGGGTTCAAGCAATTCTCCTGCCTCAGCCTCCTGAGTAGCTGGGATTACAGGCATTTGCCACCACGCCTGGCTAATTTTTGTGTTTTAGTAGAGACAGGGTTTCACCATGTTGGCTACGTTGGTCTCAAACTCCTGACCTCAAATGATCCGCCCACCTCGGCCTCCCAAAGTGCTGGCATTACGGGTGTGAGCCACCATGCCCTGCCTTAAAAAAATTTTTTTTAATGGTTCACCCAAACTGGCTCCCTTATGCACTGCTTTTAGGGCTTATTCCTACTGCTCATTACAAGAAGGAGCACAACTTTGCACACCCACAGGGGCCTTGGAGGCACTGGAGACCCAGGAATCAGGAGGACTCCTGAGGGGAGCCTTAGGGGGCTTGAGGAGACCAAGCTGGGAATGAGTCCCTCATGGTGTGACAAGAGTCCTCTAGAGAAGGCAAACAAATAATGCTTTGGATTAGGAGCCAGACAGACGCCCAAGGGCACCAGCCTGTACCACCTCTGTAACCTTGGGCATCAGTGTCTTTGTCTCCCACCTGCAGATACCACTGCCTGCTCTGGAAGCTGGAAAGAAGGGCCCACACATGGTTAGAACCCAGGCAGGAGCCTTTGTGCACAAGTGGATAGCTCAGGCCCACCACTGGCCAGCACCCTAAGACAGTTCCATGGGATGTAAGAAACCAGCATCTGTGGCTATCGGAGCCAAGAGATGAGCACAACCAAGGAGCCAACCTAAGTCTAGCTTTGAGGAAAAATCTAGGAAGTAGGAGAGAGAGAGGCCGAATCCCGAGGTTTGGGAGTCAGTCTTTGTTTTAGTATGTTCCAGTTGCTATGGCGATATGGGCAGATCCCCCCAGAGAGAGATGCTACTGATCACCCACCAACACCCAGCCTTCCGCAACACTGCCCAGGGCAACAGGTTTTTGGTATGGCCGGCAGAAGGAGCCCCAGGCAACTGCAAATGCCCATCCTGGAGGGGAACCCAGCTGTCAGGCAGCCCCTTCCCTCTGCTAGAGTTCCTCACATACCTAGCAGGGTTCTTCCAGAGTTAAAAGTGTTCTCTAAACTCTCTACATTGAACACGCCTTACTCTCACCATCTTAAATAATTCATATGATTATGTTTTTAGAGCTGGCTCCAGGCCCAGAAGGGTTTCTTCAGCTCCCTTTCTAAAGACTGGGACCACCCATCAGTGGGGGGCAGCCTCTCTTCGGGCGTTGCCCCACTCAGGGTATCATTTTCTCCCTCGAGGTCAGCTTCGTAGGACACAGAAGCCACAGCTAAAAGCTGGAGGGCCCCTCGTCCTGCGCCTCCCAGCGGAGCTCTTCCATTATCTGTTTGACTTGTCTCCTCTCTTCAAACCCCACCTTCAAAACATCTTGCGATCACATTTAGCTTTTTGACATCAATAAAAGAGGATGCAAGATCCTGGATAGAATTTGCCAAATTTTAAACCCTGAAAATAAGATTATTTTTTCTTACCAGCTTTTATATAAGAAATATTGGGAGGTTTAACAAGATTAACTGACCAGGCTGTGAATAAGAAGCCTGTATTTGAAAAAGCTCACAGTTTTGTTTGTCCCTCCCATGCTCAGCTGTAACTTAGAGTTTCCTGGACCAGCACCTGTGATATATACCCTTTCCCACTGGTTGTCCATGTACCCCATTTTTTTTTTGCTTTAAGTTCTGGGGTACATGTGCAGATCTTGCAGGATTGTTACATAGGTACACACATGCCATGGTGGTTTGCTGCCTCCATCACCCCGTCACCTACATTAGGTATTTCTCCTAATGTTATCTCTCCTCAATCCCCCCACTCCCTGCTATCCCTCCCCTAGCCCCCCACCCCCCCAACAGACCCCAGTGTGCGATGTTCCTCTCCCTGTGTCCATGTGTTCTTATTGTGCAACAGCCACTTATGAGTGAGAACATGTGGTGTTTGGTTTTCTGTTCTTGTGTCAGTTTTCTAAGAATGATGGTTTCCAGCTTCATCCATGTCCCTGCAAAGGACATAAACTCACCCTTTTTTATGGCTGCATAGTATTCCATGGTGTGTATGTGCCACATTTTCTTTATCCAATCTATCATTGATGGGCATTTGGGTTAGTTCCAAGTCTTTGCTATTCTAAACAGTGCTGAAATGAACATACATGTGCATGTGTTTTTATAATAGATCGATTTATAATGCTTTGGGTATATACCCAGTAATGAGATTGCTGGGTCAAATGGTGTTTCTATTTCTAGATCCTTGAGGAATTGCCACACTGTCTTCCACAATAGTTGAACTAATTTACACTCCCACCAACAGTGTAAAAGTGTTCCTATTTCTCCACATCCTCTCTAGCATCTGTTGTCTCCAGATTTTTTAATGATCACCATTCTAACTGGCATGAGACGGTATCTCAATGTGGTTTTGACTTGCATGTCTCTAATGACAAGTGATAATGAGCATTTTTTCATATGTTTGTTGGCTGCATAAATGTCTTCTTTTGAAAAGTGTCTGTCCATATCTTTCGCCCACTTTTTGATGGCATGTACCCTGTCTTTGTTGGATTATCATGCACGGGATAATTCTAGATTTCCGTTTTTAATTTTAATTCTGGTTTTGAATTTTCACTGCAAATTGTTGATGGACACACACACACACACACACACACACAGAGCAAGACATCTAGAATATTAAAAAGACACAGCAGGCCGGTGCAGTGGCTCACGCCTGTAATCCCAGCACTTTGGGAAGCAGAGGTGGGCAAATCACTTAGGCTCAGGAGTTCAAGACCAGCCTAGGCAACATGACAAAACCTCACTTCTACAAAAAATGCTAAAATTAGTCCAAAAATTAGCTAAAATTAGTCCCAGCTACTTGGGGGGGCTTGAGAATCACCTAAGCCTAGGAGGTTGAAGCTACAGTGAAGTATGTTCATGCCACTGCACTCCAGCCTGGGTGGCAAAAGTGAGACCTTGTCACAAAAACTAAACAAAACACACAAAAACACACAGCAACACAAACCACAATAAAACTATGCTAACACTATTGATATGACTACCAAAAGCAAAATAAAATGACCCAGAACCGAGGTTTTCAGACTGCTCCTTGGAATCCACAGAGCTCTGTGGAACTTCTTGAGGGACCTCAAGACAAAAATCAGCTCCCACCCCAATCACAGCCACTTCTTACCTAGGTTTTAAACTGGATTTACTAAAATTTTATTGGAAAAAAAGCATTTTGTGGTCCAAGTAATTTTTAAATTATTAGTCTAGAAGACTAAAGGTCTCCTGAAGGAAAGAAGCCTAACAGCTGCTCAGAAGCACTCTCTCGTGCCCAGTGTAGCCCGAAGTCTGGACAGGTAAGCTTATGCACATGATATAGGTAAGGGAGCTTATATGCCTGGAGAGGTAAGAGAGCCTATGTACAAGGACAGGTACAGGAGCTTATATACCTGGACAGGTAAGAGAGCCTATGTACCAGGACAGGTACGGGAGCTTATATACCTGGATAGGTAAGAGAGCTTATGTACCTGCACAGGTAAGAGAGCTCATATACCTGAACAGGTAAGAGAGCTTATGCACCTGAGGCAGGTAAGAAACTTCATGCAGAGGTTGCAGGAAGTAAGGGGGTTAAGCTTCTGAGCTTTCTGAGCTTCTGACTCTCCTCATATGTCCTCAGCGAAGCTTCCTCGGATGTCCTCTGGCTGAATTAATGATCTTCACTTCTCCAGCAGGTCTCCTGCCCTTCACTCCTCCCGACTAATCTGTCCTAGCCCCCCCGCACTCTGTATGGCAACTTCTGACTTGGATGTCTGTCTCCTCACCAGGCTTCTAGCTCTTTGAAAGCAGGGACCATGTATTCAACTGCCTTCTCAGTGACTCAGTGACTCATTCAGGGCTCACCTCATAGAAGATGATCAAAAAGTTGCACTCAACTTAGTTTCTGCTTCCAAGTGTGGTGAGTGACAGAACACAATTGGGCTACCCAGAATGCACTGGGGATGACCAGTTCATCCTCCCAGGAGTGCCACAGGGAAGGAGTTGAGGAAGATAATTGAGCCTTAAATTTTATTTTCAGGTTCAAAAAGGAAGAGGTTGTGATCTTTGGAGTCTAAAAAAGTTGTTTAAATGTAAACATGCATTCTCAGTGTCTGGAACCAGAGTTAGATGAAATTCCCCAAGTGATCTCTTAATACCACCAAAATTACATTCAAATGCCTCTGCCAGGCAAAGATAAACTGCCATTTGCACAATGGTCTTGCACTTAAAAGTAGCTTGGTCCAGAGAGCTTTGGAAAATTTATTATGACAGGGAAAAGTGGAAACTTAAAGGGGGCCAAGATATTTAGTCTGCTGATAAGGTGGCTTAGGAGCGACAATAATTATCTCCAAGAATTTGAAGGGTCATTATAAGGTCATTAGGAGGGCGCAGACCAGCTGGGCTTCCTCTGCTCAGACAACAGAAACTGACTTAAATTATACCAAAAAGAATTAGAATCAGAATCACATAAAGTCATGAACGTCATCATGACATAGACCCCCGCGACTCGAAGGGAGCTCGGTGTGCCAGCAGCATCACCTGGGGGCCTGTTGGAAATGTGGAGTCTCAGGCCCTGACTCAGATCTGCCAAATCAGAAATCACACTTTCACACGCGTCCCTGTGATTTGTCAGCATAGTTTAAGTCCGAGAAGCACGGGTCTAACCTAACTCCTAAACAGAGGACTAGAGAAGGCAAGGAAGCTGCCCAGGCTTTAGCAGACAGTCCAGGTAAGGAGCAGTGTCACCGTGCCCAGCACCCGGAAAGCAGTCCCCAAGGAAAACTCCAGTGAGTCCCGCCTTTCCTGACTGGCAGAGCCACAGAAAAGAGCACCTGTCTTCCAGGCCGCTGTACATTCCTCGCCCCAAAGGCTGGGTGTGTACCTTGTAGCCATAAAGACTCCAGTCAACAGCATGAACCCCTCACCCCAGAGAGAGCCAAAGAGTGAAGCAGGCTCCTGGGGAAACCTATGATCCTCTCTGCTCTGTGTGATGTCTAGAAACAGGTGAGACCGCAATCAGGCATGGACGCCTTCCACGCCAGAACTGCTATCTAGATGTGCTTTCTCCGTAACAGAAGATGTCTAATGGTGCAGCTCTCTTACCAACAGGAGAGGAAGAAATTCACAAGGCTTTCAAAGACCTGGTCTTCAAAGGTTTTCAAAGTCTGGGCAAAGCGCTTTAAACTCAAGTTGTATCTAAACCCTTGATATGACTGCCCTTCCAAAAGACGCAAAGATTTCCCAATGCAAGGAGCCAGGCTGTCCAGCTCCTTGCTCTGAGTGGGCACCTGTGCAAGGAAGGCCTGCCTGCCTGAGCTCCCCTGGGCTCACGCACCTACAGAGGTGGAGAGGGAAGGATGGATTTGGATTCCTGGAGCCAAGCTGAGCCTAGGGATGGGCCCTGAAAAATAACAGGGGCAGAGAGGAGTAGCAGTGCCCCTCGCTCTGTGGGCATGTGTGTTTCCTGACACCAAGGGAATTAAGCAGACAGCAAATGTATATTTGATGACATTTCTCTGCAAGCAGCCTCCCTTCTGAAGAACAAAGCTTGAGCAAAACCTGGTGCCAGCGCACACAGAGGAAAAAGAAGGACTACAGGGCCTGCCAGAGAGGGTAAGATGGGCCCTGAAGAGAGTGGCGAAAGCAGAGGTGCAGATAATAAGAGGCACCATGATAGCCACCATCCTAAGCAAATTAGCAAAGTTTCCACATGCCAGGCTTTGGAGAAAAGAGGTTTAGGCCCAGCTGAATAGCTTGCAAAGTAGCAGAAAGGAACCCAGCACTGAGAAGTCTCCCCCAGTACGTATCGCCACTTCCAGCCTCCTACCAACCCAACCAGGCACAAGAGAGTAAGAACGTGATCTTTTCCTATTCACTGATCAAAGGAAACTGAAAGTGCCTCCAGATAGTGGTAAAAACCAAGCAATGGGAGATAGCTTATGCTTTACCCTGATAAGATCCAACAACCAGGTATGTGCCATCACATGGAAAGAGACATGTCATCCAGACTTTTCATGGATAGGCAATCTTGTGGATGCAGCCCACAAACATGACTTTGTTCCCATTTAGGAACCCAACCTACATGTTTGCATTTCTCTTTTAAGCTATAACTGCAAACACAAATTGCATTTAATCCATCCAATTGGGATGCTCTGTTAGGACCACAGAAGATACTAAAAAGAGGTCACTTAAGCGGCAGGCTTCAAAGGAGGCTGATGCGATTCATTGAGTTCACCCTTTTCATCCTGCTGGCCTTCCCCACTGAATGCCACTCTCGCCATTTGATCTGTCTGTCCTGAGGACTCAGACACTGCTGCAACAGGCAGAATAGCACGGGGCTGACGGAGAGCTCATTTCTATCACTTCACATGACTGTTCCTCCCCTCACTGGCCCTTCACTCCAAGAGTGTTCTGTAGTTCAATCGTTTTCTCACCAGAAAGCCAAGTGTATGCTGGAAACTGGAATCTGCATGGGAGTGGAATCTGCACAGAAGATAGCCAGGAATTCAAGGTCATCTGAGAGCCCATGTCCTCCTGCTCTGTTCATGTCACCAGTGGTTGAAAGTCACAGAAAGACTCTGAGCGTCTGTGGACTGTATTCTTCAGCTCTAATCCTTTTAGGTGGAAGAAGCTAAGATTCCTTCTGATCTGTTAAGAGCAGAAGGAGGGGAAGAATAAAAATCTAAGAGCACAAGAATGTAAAACTGACAGGGATAAAAGCACACACACACACACACACACACTTACTTTTCTGAGAAAAAAATCTAACTGGAAGATTGGGTATTATACAATTCCATTATCTAGACTGCTGTGGTGTGTCATGTATTAGTGATGTCTACCAGACAGAACCCCAAAATGCAGAGCTGGAGGGGACCCTCCAGTCCAGCTGGGATCAAATATGTGGCTACTGCTCTGGGCAGAGCAATTGTCTTAGTCAGAATCTCACACCTAAGCAAGGCAAGGCTCAATCATGAAGTGAGGTGCTTCTGCTTGGCAATGACCACTCAGTGATCCCTTGGGCCAAGTTCCACTCCATAAAGCTAACCCCCACTTCATCCTGCAGTGATCCAGAAACCAGGCCTTAGAGGTCACTCCCCGTCAACACCCAAGAGTACTTCACTCCCAGAAAGACAACAAAGCCTCTTAGAAGACCTTGCATGCTTGTGAGAGAAGAATCAGGAAGAATTGATCATCTGAACCAGAAAGCTGTGATAATATTTTGAAAATGACTTACTTTTCTCTTTCCTCCAAGTGGTATAGGTAGGGGAAAACAGCTGACTGATTTTTATCACATAAAATTTCTTCCATTTATCTTTAAATAATACATTTTTTTGCATTGTGATCAACTCCAGCACTTTCATCAATTCCATCAAGTTCTCGAATGCAAAAATAAAGTGAAGATGGCGTCCCTATCAAACAGTTACTAGGTTAAGAGAGAGGGCAAAGGATGGTGAACACAGTTCAAAAGAAATGCACACCTGTCTTTAAAATATACCTGTAATTGCTACCATTTTAAAAGATTTCTCTGTGCTCAGCACTGGATTAAATGCTTTACATTGTGCCAATTACACCAATTCTCATATCAACCCTGCAAGATGGGATTGCATTATTCCCAGTTTACAGATGAGCAAACAGGCACAAAACATTTGAGCAATTTTTCCAAAGTCACAGATGCTGTCTCAAAAAAAATTTTTTTAAAGAGATGTTTAATTGTTTTTACTCTTTATAGGCCTTTATCAGTCACAGAGAAAAAGCAGACCTGGGTTTCTTGCAGTTTTAAAATAAAGGAAGATACACAGTTCTGAATGGGTGGAAGTGACTAAAAAGACCCCCGTCCAGTATACTTCTTGCCAGAGGAGGGAGATCTTTAATTTGGTGCACAGATTAAACCCTACAGGTTTTCCACCCTGTTTCAAGTAACCAACTTGAAAAGTCATCTGCTGGGCTAAAGAGGAGCCTTTGGAAATTGCTTCAAGAATGTCATGCACTTTGAACAAAACTATTAGGACTGGAAAACAGCATCGTTGCTTTTGCAAACGCATCCAGTCGCATTCTCTATAAACTTGTTCTATTAGATTTCTTCTCCATTCTGTCATTAATCGTGAAACTAACGTATCCTCCCAATACCATATTTACCACATAATTTAATTTAATGGAACACATGAACCTACACAAAAACAGTTTGAGCTGGATCCCCAATTATGTCTGGCGTAATTGCGTCTGGCATTATCTCACTGCCTGGGTCGGATTCTCAGGGGCTGCACTTTCCTAACAGCTCTGAGGGGTCTCCGTGGTGTCACAGAAAAGCCAGAGAAGCACAGAGTGCCCCCGGGAGGTCCTGCAGAAAGCCAGCTGCAGGCTCAGCTAGGACCTGGTCAAAAACCACAGACTCCTGAGGGCTAGGCTGCCTCCTGAGTGATAATACCGAGGCCCCCCGCGGACTATCATTCCCTTTCCTCTTTCCCAGCGCCCCAGCGCCCTGGGTCTGGGAAGAAAGCGCACACCTTCCCGGGAGACCCAGGGCCACAGACCCCGAGTGGAGGAAGTGGCTGGGAGCTGTCCATGGTGGCGTCGCGCCTGGGCACGCAGAGCCGCCGGCTCTCCACCCTCCGGCGCGCCCTAGCTCACTTTCCAGACCACAGGGATGAAGAGACGCGCTCCTGGGCTTGCAGTCCCTGGGATGGGGCTGCAGCCAGTCACTGGCTCACACATCAAAGCTTAGTTTTTAAAGGGAGCTCTCACCTGTGGGTAGCGTTGGCTGCTTGGAGAAGGACTCCAGACCTCAAGCCCGGCAGCTGGCGGAGCTCCTGGGACGGCCGTAGCGCCCGACCCTTGGGGAACGGCGGCGGTCGCGGAGAGTGAGTCTGCGGTTGAGGACCCAGGGCGCACCGCGCTCCTCTATCTTGAGCAAAGGCATCCCGCGGGGTACATTCCAGAGCATCACTGGCCCTCGTCCCCAGAGCGGCAGGCTGGAGACCTGGCCAGCGCTCTGCCAGGACGCTGCCTTTCCTCTCAACCTAACACGACCTTTCTTGGCACGGACGTCCTTTGCCAGGGACCACCAAGCCTCCTTCCAGCGATGCCACGTTTGGAATCTCAGTCTAAACATCAGCAGAAGCCCCCGGGATCATCTGACATTGCAATTGCCTCTGCTCGGCCCCGCGCCAGCGCGTCGCCGGGTGCCTAGCGCTGTCCTGGAGGCAAGGGGTGGCGAGGGAAACCGGGAGGAAGAGCGTACGGAGGCTGGAGCAGCAGGGCGCAGACCTGTTGCTAGGCGCACACCCGCTAGCGCTCGGTGCGAGCTGGCTCCCTGGCGGCAGGACCCCGAGACCTGACCCTTGGGGTACTCCCTCCTCGGCGACACACTCTCCCGGGCGCAAGCCCCCGGTGCCATTCAGAAGGGGGGAAACCTACGGAAAGCAGGAGTCTGCCCTCTGGATGCCCTCTGGGGACTCCAGCGCCCCCCGTCACCTGCAGCTTGCAAAGCATCACAAGATCTCAGAGAAATCCCACAGAGGACAGTGCCAGGGGCGCGTGCCCATCAACAGACGCATGGACAGACAGACAGACAGACAGACAGAGGTGGACCGCACAGCCCAGGGTGGACAAACAGAAACTGAGGCGGGTAACGTTTACCCCGTGCCGGGTGGAGGCGCGGGCCCCGCTTCCTGCCTCCCTTCCGTGGCATGGACCGTCCGCTCCTCCTTACGCCCCCAGTCAGGCCGTCTTACCTCTGGGTAGGTGGCCGACACGGTGCCACACCTCGCGGGCCAGGAGCGCGGCGGCTCCGGGTGTCTGTCGCTGACCGCGGGGCGCCGCGAGCTCCCGGGGCGTGGGCAAGCCGAGTGGTAGCTCGTCTGGGAAATCGGGGCTCCGACCCTGGCGGCGCTCAGCCCCACTGGCTCCCCGCGCCGCTTTGCTCTCGCCGGGCCGGGCTCGGAGCGATCGCGCGGCGCTGGGCTCTGTGGCGCGCCAGCTCCCCGGCAGTCCGCCGGGGCGGCCGCTTTTATAGCCACTTTTCCTGACTCCTCCCCCGCGGAGCCCCTGACGCCCGCGCGGCACCGAAGCTCCCTCCCTCGCCCCCCGAGGAGCTTCGCTCCACGCGCCCTCGCCTTGCCCAAGTCGGGCGGGGGCCCTGCGCCCGGGCCGGACCGGGACGGGCCCTGGCGGCGGCTCTGGGAGACGCAGACCCGAGCCCGCGGAGCCCGGGTGCGCCACGTCCCGCCCGCGGCAGCCGGGTGAGGGCGCTGGAGGCACGTTCGCCGGCCTCCCGGGGGCCAGGGTCGCCCGTGCCCCGCTCGCGCCCCGCTCGCGCCCCGGGGCTTCCGCACAGGCGAAGAGGCTGGGGAGGACCGGAGAGAAGCCTGCGCCCGCCGCAGAATCGCCACCAGTCGGGGTCCCAGGCGAGGTCTCAGATTCTCAAACTCAGCAGCAAAAGTGTGGCCTTAGAGAGAGATTCTGGAATGGGCCTCGCAGGTCACCCGAGAGGGAGACGAGCGGGTGTGCAGTGAAGGCGACCTGGGTCTGACACGGGGTTCAGACGGGGCCGTGGCGACTGTGTACAGGATCCTAAACCCTCCCGGCCTCAGTTTCCTCATCAGGAAAATGGGTTCTGTGATGCTTCCTCACCAGAATGGTGAGATTTAAAAGAGGTCAGGAAAGTCCAGGTTCTAAGCACATAATAGGTGCTCGGTAAGTTAGAGGCATTCCCTGTGGGTAGGAGCGCTCTGTGCCTCTTTAACTGCGCAGGCCAAAGTCCCGAAGGGTCCAAGGCGCGGCTGGTTACAGATTCCGCGGCCGCAGGAAACAGTACCAGTGGGAAAAGTCCCTCAGGGCAGGTGGAGTCTCCTCTCGACTCTGCCGCTAACCTACTGCGTGACCAGGGCCAGCGGCTTCCCCTGTCTGAGTCTCAGGGAGTTTTTTTGTTTGTTTCTCTGTTTGTTTTGCAGGGAGGTGAGGAGTGTTTGTTTTTCTTGTTTTGTTTTAATCTTTAAATTGAGGGCGTCGATACCTGCTCTCTGCCACTTCGGCTTTTTAGAGTGTGACTCAGGCCCCTTTCCTGGTTAGCAGAGGCCTCCTAGAATATACATTTCTTTCTTCCTTCCTGCCAGTGTTCTCTGAAAGCCAGCTCCTCAGGCAAGGTCTCCATCCTGTGCAATACACGCTACCTTTGGGAATCTAGGTCTGGACTTGAAGGCTAGGCTGTGGTTGGCAGAAGCTGTAGAAGTCTGTGACCATCTCTTCCGGGCCGAAGCAGAAGCCTTTGGTCACCTGGTTAAACCAGGGGAATCCTGCATTCCACCTCTAGGCCTTTTCCAGAAAGCTGAACTTACCGGGGATGGCAGTCAGGATTCTCAGCCCTTCTTTGACTTATTGGGAAGTAATGAACTGGATCCAGTGGCAAGCCCTCCTCCCCAGCCTTTTGTTTCCAGCAGAATAAAATGGAGCCTCCCCCCAGACCCCTCTTCCCCGTTCTCACCGTGATTCCTGTTTATTTTTCTTCCTTAAGGAGCCCCCAGACACTAGACCCACAAACAGTTGTGTGTTAGGAGGATTGGGGATGCTGGGCATTTGGCCCAAATGGAGAAAGGTCAGCCTGGAATCACCCTTGCTTGGCACAACATGCAGGATTTTCCATCCACAGACAGTAGATTCGGGGCCTGAGTGGAGCCAGGCAGCTCTCTGGTGAGGGGTTGGCTCCACAGGCATCCAGGAGATGAAGTGGTAAAGGCAGAGTCCTGTCTAGGGATGGGCCCTGAGAAGTGCTTAGTCATGTTTTCTCAAAGCACTGAAATGCCCAGCACATTACTCTGGTATCCAGTTTTCTTTATCACAGACCAATACCCAGGGGAAAAGAGCAATGCTGATGAATTACAAACAGGCTCCGCATGTCTAAAACCAGATTCTCCAGCCAGTTCTCCCTTCAGCACTGCCATTCAGCGCTCAATGATGAATGGGGCGTGCCGGGTAATTCTTTATGGAGCAATATTAGCAAAATTACACTGGTGGATTTAGTACCCACACTTCCCCAGTCCAAGGTCTTGCTCTTATAAATGCAGAGACAGGAAGGAGCTGGTCAAGAAAGGCTGTGTTGGTTTTCTGGTTCTTGCCGAAATCTCCCAGCAGAGAGTCTCCAGAGAGAAGGGAAATGCCTATCAATGGTGTGACCTGCCACTTCCTCCGTTCTTTGCATCTGCCTCCAGCCCACCTTTCTCAGGTGGGATGCAGCCCCCTCAGCTACATCCTTGTGCAGTAGAATGGCCCGCCTGCTCACTGCTGCCTCAGCTGCCCCAGTCTGGCATCCTCGGTCTGCTGGCAGGATGCCACGTCTACTTCCTAAAGCAACGGCCTTCACACTCCGCCAGCTGATCAGAAAAGCCAGCCCCTGCCCCTAACGCAGGCTGCCTGTGAGCAGTTGGAAAGGTTGGCCACACCTGTGTCTCCATACGCCAAGCCTCCAGACCTAGTTGTCCAGGAAAACCTGGAGTAGGCGGGTGGAGACAAGGAGAAAAGGGAAGCAGGATGTAGTTAGGGTAATTTGTGAGTGCGCTGTGGGTCTCAAGGTTTCCAGCAGACCCGCAAAAAATTAAAACTGAATTGGGCATCTCCACCCTTGGAGAAGCAGTTCGTAAATAATGAGTATATTTAAGTTCCACCAACAGGGGTCGCTCTTGGACACTGGGCCTGAAGCTGGCATCAGAAAAGGGAAATTCCCAGGCCTGGGCCCTGAGGCCAAATTTCCAGCACACAGAAGTCTGTCCAGCAGAAGAGAGGCAAGTCCTCAGTTCTTCTGGTGGGTGAAGGCCTGTGCTGGAATTTGTGACGGCAAGTCCCAGCTGTCAAAATGGATTTCTACATCTTGCTCTTCAAACTCACCATCACTGTAGAGAAAGAAGTCTTCTTTCCTGTGTTTTATTTATGTCTAAAACATACGTAAACGGTGTGTGTATGATGTCGTCACATTACTTATTTCCTTTTTGTCTAATTGCAAAAAGTCCTGCGTGTTCCCTGTAAAAAAAAAGTCAACCAACCTTGAAAAACTTAAACCATAAACAAAGAGAAAAGAAATTCTCTAACATCAAACATAACGTATGTGCATTATAAAAGCTTGAAAAATACAGAAAAACACTAAAGAAAGAAAAAAATCGCTTCTGCTCAAAGATCATTTCTGTTAATTTCAGTATAGAGCCAAACATTTTTCCACATATAAGGTACATATATAGTTGCACAAATAGATAAATGTAAGTGTTCCATAAACATTCAATACCTAGCTAAAAATTCTTCTCTTCCACCAGATTGCGTGTTCTGAGAGGGCAAGGGCTGTCTCTCAAGTTTACTCATCTATCCTATAGTGTCCAACATAAAATCCACGTATAGTCCACTGTCAATGAATGAATACATGAGTGAGCATTGCTTTTCTTTTTGTTTTTTTGAGACAGAGTCTTGCTCTGTCAGCCTGGTGACAGTGCTGTGGCGTGATCTCGGCTCATGAGTGAGCATTTCTTATAAAAATAACATACATGGCTGGGTACGGTGGCTCACGCCTATAATCCCAGCACTTTGGGACACCAAGGCAGGTAGATCACGAGGTCAGGAGATTGAGAATATCCTGGCTAACACGATGAAACCCCGTCTCTACTAAAAATCAGCCCGGAGTGGTAGCACATGCCTGTAGTCCCAGCTACTCAGGAGATTGAGGCAGGAGAATCGCTTGAACCTGGGAAGCGGAGGTTGCAGTGAGCCGAGATTGTGCCACTAAACTCCAGCGAGACTCCATCTCAAAAAAAAAAAAAAAGTAATAATAACATGCATGCAGTGGAGAAGGAGACCCAAGTTGTTTACAAACATTTGAAAAGATGCTCAACTTTGCACATAAATGAAGAAACGCAAATTAATACTATGCTGAAATACCTGTCAGGCTGGCAAAAATTCAAAAGTTTGACACTGCGTCTTTGGGAGGGAGGCCAGTAAGGGTGGAGAATAGAGCTTGGCATTCATCACTGATGAAACCTTACGTTGGTGCAACCTGTGAGCGCAGTTTGACAAGATTTATGAAAATGGACATAGTGTTACTCAGCAATTCCACTTCCAGGAATTTATCTTAAAGCTATACTGTGGGGAAGAATAGCACCAGGTTATACATTGTGGCCTTATTTTTAATATTAAAACAACAACAGCCACAAACTTACCAAGTGCCCAGTAGTAGGGCTAATTAAACATGTTGTATCTATATGATGGAGTCCTATGCAGCTGTTTAAAAAAGGAATAGGATGTGTGTGTGTGTGTGTGTGTGTGTGTGTATATATATATATATATTTTTTTTTTTTTTTTTTGAGACAGAGTCTTGCTCTGTTGCCCAGGCTGGAGTGCAACGGCACGATCTTGGCTCACTGCAACCTCCGCCTCCTAGGTTCAAGCTATTCCCCTGCCTCGGCCTCCAGAGTAGCTGGGATACAGTTGTGTGCTACCATGACCAGTTAATTTTTGTATTTTTAATAGAGACGGGGTTTCACCATGTTGGCCAGGCTGGTCTCGAACTCTTGACCTCTAGTGATCTGCCCACCTTGGCATCCCAAAGTGCTGGGATTATAGGCATGAGCCACTGTGCCGGGCCAGGAATAGGGTAAATTCTATGTAATAAAATAAAAAATTAAAGTGTGTAGCTATATGTGGGATACATTTGCACACTACCATTTGTGCAAAGAGGAAGGGGAGGAAAAACATTCTGTATTTGCAATTATTTATAGATGCATCAGAAATGATCTAGAATGACACACAAGAAACTAATAACATGGTTTCCTGTTTGGCAATTGATAGTTTTGGTGAGGGGTGGGAAGATGGAAGATGGGTGGGAGGTCAACTTTTCTTTGTGTACTTTTTTGTAATTTTTTTCTTTTTGAACCAAATGAATTATTACCTAGTCAAAAATTTAAAACTGGGTGCAGTGGCATGAGCCTGTGGTCCCAGCTACTCAGGAAGCTGAGGCGGAAAAATCATTCAAGGTTGTGGCGCACTGTGAGCAAGCCAGTAAGTAGCCACTGCATTCCAGCCTGAGCAACATCGACCTTGTCTCTTAAAAAAAAAAAAAAAAAAGGAAAAATGTAAATAATGTTTAAATGACAAAACTGTATATAGTAATAACCCTGTTTTTTTTACTTAGTAATACATCCTACACATTTCCCTGTATTTTAAATCTCTTTAAAACATTTTTTTTAGTGTTATTCATGTTTTAGCATTTTAAAGAAATTTTTTCATTTATTTGTTTCTAAGTTTTAATCTGTTTATTTATTTTGAAATCGGATTATGAGACTGGCTAATTTTTGTATTCCTGGTAGAGACAGGGTTTCCCATGTTGCCCAGTCTGGTCTCGAAGTCCTGAGCTCAATAATCCACCTGCCTCCGCCTCACAAAGTGCTGGGATTACAGGCTGGGCCACTATGCCCAGCCTTAAATCTCTTTCAGCATTCTTTTACAGTGTTACACCATTTCCTAATATGGACATAACATATATAATCACTCCCCTATTACTGGTTTCAGCAGTCTGAACACTCGCATGTATGCATTTCAGGAAAATGTGAGCGCTGCTCAAGAGTTCTTATTTCTTTTTGCATGGCAAATGCGAAGGTAAGCTTCAAGACTCAACTCAAATGTCACTGTCTTTGGGAAACCTTTTCTGATCTCCCCAACCCTGCATGCCTTCCATTGCCTCCCCACCTCCAGCTGTGAGCTTTGGAGAAGAGGGATACATCTTACCAATCTTTCTGTTCCCAGACTAGCACAATGACATCCTGAGTTGATGCTCAGTAGACACACAAATACATAAACATTTCTTCACTACAATCCATACAATCCTCCCAAGGAGGAACTCCTGGCTTAAAAAACAAAATACAGTTGAGCCGTGAACAACGCAGAGTTAGCGGCGCCAGCTCCCAGCACAGTAGGTATAACTTCTGACTCCCCCAAAACTGAACTACCAACAACCTACTGTCGACCAGAATCCTCACCGACAACATAAACATATTTTGTATGTTATATGTATTATATGCTTCATTCTTACAATAAAAGAAGGTACAGAAAAGAAAATGTTATTAAGAAAACCATAGGGATGACAAAATGCATTTACAGTACTATACCGTATCAATACCGTAAGTTTACATGTCTGTTTACAAGATGAATCCTCTGTCTGAAATGCCAGGAAACTGCAGCTACCCACTGCAATCCATGATGCAAATCAAGCAATTCAACTTTTTCTTGTAATGTCATGACTTTGCTTCTTGGGAGCCTTTCCAGCTTCAGCAGAGGCATGGTATTATTTAAGGTTTACAGGACTGCGCTAAACAGGATGAAAAATACGCAAGAACCACAAGAGATTACTTTCTATTGAGATTTGCACTTTACTGGAGAAACAGTTGCTCATGCGGAGATGATGAGCGTCACAGGGCGTTTTAAGCGAATACTCAAAACACTTGAGCTCATCACAATAGCAACAGGAGGGGGCTGTGAAATTATTACAGTAGTGAAGCATGTACTACAGTTAATTTTATGCAGTTATGGTTTAATATTGCCTATTTATATTTGTTTGCATTTCTTTTGACTTTGAATAGTGCCACGTATGGTCCATAAGTGTGTGCATAAGTTTTGATCAATTTTAACTTTCTATACCAGATATGTGTATATTTTATAGATGTAAATGATACAATAGATTTGTATCTACACATATTTTATATATTCATGACATGACATGCCTAACTTTTTCTTAATTTTTTCATTATTTCTAGTCTACAAGTTTCATCTGAAAGTATTTTCAAATTAACACAAATCTCAAAAAAAGTTCCAATATATTTATTGAAAAAAAAATCCATGTGTAAGTGGACCCATGTAGTTCAAATTCAGGTTGTTCAGGGGCCATCTGGATGGGTAAAATGCTGTTGTGTTAATCTAGCTGATCCACAGACAAGCAAGGAGTATATTTGCCAGTACCCTTAGCTACAACACGCACGCCTCATGGTTTCAGTGACGACGACATAAGCATAATTGTTATTTTTTTATAATGCCATGAAATCCTCTGCCTTCTTTTCAAAGCATACAGAGTGCACCAGCCTGGGAATGGGCTGAGTTTAAACTGTCACTAGATCGGTTTCTGCTCTCAGGCAATTCTCTTCCCCTGTGTGATGCTTAATTTTAGGTGTCAACTTGTCTGGATTAAAAAATACCTAGGGAGCCGGTAAAGCATCCCTTCTGAATGTGTCTGTGACGCTGTTTCCAGAGGAGATTGGCATATGAGTCGGTGGACTGAGTGGGGAAGATTCAACTTCAGTGTGGGTGGGCACCATCCAGACAGCTGGGGGCTCAGATAAAATGGAAAAGGAAAGAAAAGTATTCTTTCTTTCTCTCTCTCTTTCTCATTCTCTCTCTCCTCTCTCTCTCTCTCTCTCTCTCTCTCTCTCTCTCTCTCTCCCTCCCACCCTCTCACACTCACACGACACACACTCTCTCACAAACTCTCACACACTCACCCCCACCCCCCCACCAACACACCCCCCACACACACCCAAACACAACCACCACAACACAAC
>CAUYLG010052577.1:0-32467 GCA_963573385.1 Cacajao melanocephalus | reverse complement strand
CCTACCTTCCTCCCTCCCTCCCTCCTACTTCCTTCCTTCCTCCTTTCTTCCTTCCTCCTTCCTTCCTTCCTTCCTCCTTCCTTCCTTCCTTCCTCCTTCCTTCCTTCCTCCTTCCTTCCTTCCTTCTTTCTTTCCTTCCTTCCTTTCTCTTTCTGTCTCTTTTCTTTTTCCTTTCTGTTTCTTCTTTTCTATCCACTCCTCTCTTTCTCGCTTTCTTTCTCTTTTCTTTCTTTTCTTTTTTCTTTTCTCTCCTCTCTCTTTCTTTCTTTCTTCTCACTTTTCCTGGACTCAAGTAATCCTCCTGCTTCAGCCTCCCAAGTAGCTGGGACCACAGTCACATGCCACTACACCCTGCTAATTTTCGTATTTTTTTGTAGATACGGGTTTCACCATGTTGCCCAGGCTGGCCTCAAACTCCTGGACTCAGGCAATTCTCGCGCCTCGTGCTCCCCAAGTGCTGGGATGACAGACGGGAGCCGTCACATCTGGTCGCCTCCTTTCTTTAAAAGGAATTAGTGATAGCAGGGATTTGGCAATAAATGTGCCTGCCGTACTTGGAGTCGTGCCTGGTGTGTAGAAAATGGCATTCATTTCTATTCAGACCCCTCATTTTACAGAAAAAGGAGTGACTTACCAATGCCACCTAGCTGGTTAGTGAGAGAATTGGAGGAGAAATGACTCAATCTCCAGCTTATGGAGATGATTGAGATTTCTTTGCAAAAATGAGAAGCCCACTCTCCTGTCCTTGCTAAATCAGTGATGCCCGCCTGCTGACCCCCAGCCCTTCAGAAAGGGCCACCTTGTAAATCACAAGACCCCACCTCAGCTGAGAAGAGCAAGACCCTTTACAAACCTGGGCAGGACCCTTGACATCAAACTGGCAGGAAAACACGAACTCTGCCATCTGACTTTTTTCTTGGGAATCTGAATTGAGAGACCCAGAAAGGATCAGGGAACTGCAGGTGGGCAGAGACCTAAGCGTCAGAATGTCGTGGAAGCTTGGGAGGCCCGGATGAGCCCACGCTGGGGGAGCTGGAGCGGGAAGGAGCTCAGAAAGAGCGTGGGCCACAGGGGAGGGGGAGACTACCCAGAGAGGGAGGAAGGAAAGGGCCCTGGTGAGTCAGAGAGAGGGGTGCTCGGGGGAGAATACGGTGACGTGGAGAGGGCCCACCACTCCTGGCAGCCCCCAGCCCCATGGGTCTCTGCTTGCACGGAGCATCTGGGGCTTCCCAGGAGAGCCTTGGGACTTCCCTTGCCTCACACAGTCCCTTAAAACACAGTGCACGGCTGGGAGCGGTGGCTCACACCTGTAATCCCAGCACTTTGGGAGACCGAGGTAGGAAGATCACAAGGTCAGGAGATCAAGACCATTCTGGCTAACACGGTGAAACCACGTCTCTACTAAAAATACAAAAAAATTATCTGGGCATAGTGGCATGCTCATGTAGTCCCAGCTACTCCAAAGGCTGAAGCATGAGAATTGCTTGAACCTGTAAGGCAGAGGTTGCAGTGAGCAGAGATCGTGCCACTGCACTCCAGCCTGGGTGACAAAAGCAAGACTCTGTTTCAGAAAAAACCACAGTGCACATACTGTGTGTGTGTGGCTGTGATGCCATGCAGCGTATCCACCCATCCCATCTGAAGTTTTGCCCTGGTTTCTGTTTTCGCTCAGGCAAGAGCTGGGGCTGGTGAGCAGCCTGTTGACCTGGCTAGTGATGAGAATCGGGGTGAAAGTGCGTATTTAGGGCAATAGGGGGTCAGATCAGATGGTGGGCTCTTGGAGTAGCAAGGCCGTCTGCCAACAAGGGGACATTGCTAGAGAGAGGGTCCCCTCCCTCCGCTGTGCGGCACCCTGCCAAGGACATACTGGACCCAGAATCCAGTATGGTCAGAAGCCTAATTTCTGACTCATTGTCTTCTTCAACCTGAAATTTTCCATCCCCTTCAAGCACGAGTCTGCTTCTTGGATTTGGGAGGCGCGTTGTTTGTTTGGGTTTGCTTTTGTTATTGTTGCTGCTGGGTTTTTGTTGTTTTTTTGGTTTTTTGGTTTTCCTTTTGAGACAGGGTCTTACTCTGTTGCTGGAGTGCAGTGGTGCAATCACGGCTCACTGCAGCCTCCCAGGGCTCAGGTGATCCTTACACAACAGCGACCTGTGCGCCCCGCCCCGTGCCGCCCCCCGCCCAAGTGGTTGGGACTACAGGCGCATGCTCTATGTCCTGTCTGTGTTTGTTGCTTTTATTTTTAGTATGTCTTTCTATGCTCTGAGCTTCCTTCTGCCTTCATCCAGCCACATCCTCAGCTGATCAAGGTTGTTTTTTTAATTCTAAACTCCTATTTTTCTAGGACCTATGGTTGGAGTGGCTGTCTGAGATGCGCTGACAAGCGTATCATTATCATTACAACATAAGGTCAAAGGGAGAAGGGAGTCTTTGTTCTTTTCTGGTTCTACCACTGCTCCTTGGCAAGCTCACTGAGGCAAGGAAAATAGAAGGGGGCAGGGAGGCATGGCCAGCCAGGGTGGGCAGAAAGGCACCATCAGCCCAGGTGAGCAGGGACAGGATCAGATGACTAGCGAAGGCTCCATCAGCCCAAATGAGCCAAGGCTCAGATCTGCACAGGACCAGTATAAAAGAATGAGTCTGGCTACACAAGAATATGCATATTTTGGCCGGGCGCGGTGGCTCATGCCTGTAATCTCAGCACATTGAGAGGCCAAGGTAGGTGGATCATGAGGTCAGAAGTTCAATATCAGCCTGGCTAAGACGATGAAACCCTGTCTCTACTAAAAATACAAAAATTAGGTGCGGTGACAGGCACCTGTAATGCCAGCTACTCAGGAGGCTGAGGCAGGAGAATTGCTTGAACCCAGGGGGGCGGAGGTTGCAGTGAGCTGAGATCACACCATTGCACTCCAGCCTGGGTGACAGAGTGAGATTCCATCTCGAAAATAAAAATAAAAATAAAAAGAATATGCATATTTTGGCTGTAAGTAACACAGGCTATTGTTCTCTTTCCTGCAGGAGGGCGAGCTCTCTGGAATTCTGAAGAATGAGTCACTCTAAACAAGTAAGTTCTAGACGGTTACAGTCTCAGTCCTATATAAGCACCAAGATGATTAAAACCTCGAAGGTGTACCATACTTCTGCCTCCTTTTTAGAGAGATAAAGCTGAACGAGATTAAACTTTTCTTAAAGACTGAGTCCCACTAATGTGAACATCAGTTATCCTCCTGCATTGTAATATATGGATAACCACTGGGCCTATAACATATACATGTAATTCTCCCTGCAAAAACGACCCCTGACTGTGCAAGGTGGCTCACGCCTATAATCCCAGCACTTTGGGAGGCCAAGGTGGACAGATCACCTGAGGTCAAGAGTTCGAGACCAGCCTGGCTAACATGGTGAAACTCCTTCTCTACTAAAAATACAAAAATTAGCCAGGCATGGTGGCAGGCGCCTGTAATCCCAGCTACTTGGGAGGCTGAGGCAGGAGAATTGCTTGAACACGGGTGGTGGAGGTTGCAGTGAGCTGAGATCGCGCCACTGCACTCCAGCCAGAACAACAAGAGCGAGTCTCTGTCTTAAAAGAAAAAGAAAAAGAAAAGAAAAGAGAAAAGAAACCAGCCCTAACTGTAATGATTTTGGATTTCTTTTACCCGACATTGAGAGGGGAAAGTTAGATAGCTTACTTGATTACTAAAGTAATGCACGTCTCTGCTCATGGGTAATATCCAGATTATTAACATCCATAAGGCCACGGCATAACCAATTAGGACAGAAGCCAGACTTGATGTGGAGAAGAGGCTGGAAGCTCCCTGCTCTGCCAGGAGTTAACCCTGGATTGGCGGACTCTAGGGAGATTGGGAGGTTCTTGGAAAGGGCTGAGCAGCAGGAGCAGCTGGAGGTACCACTGTGTGTGTATTGATTTGTTTTTTCATTCTTAGCATTTCTTTTTTTTTTTTTTTTTAGATGGAGTTTCACTCTTGTTGCCCAGGCTGGAATGCAGTGGCGCGATGTCAGCTCACTGCAACCTCTACCGCCCAGGTTCAATCGATTCTCCTGCCTCAGCATTCCAGGTAGCTGGGATTATAGGCACATGCCACCACATCTGGCTAATTTTTGTATTTTTAGTAAAGACGGGGTTTCACCATGTTGGCCAGGCTGGTCTCAAACTCCTGATTTCAGGTGATCTGCCTGCCTCGGCCTCCCAAAGTGCTGGGATTACAGGTGTAAGCCACCATGCCTGGCCTATTGTCAGCATGTCTAACACAGGCTTCCAGCTGTTGCCTCTTAGGGTTTCTTTCTGTTCTCTTCTCCTGCCTTCCTCATCTGTTTGGCAGAAACCAGATGACCACACTTCTTAGAATTACATGTACAAGAAGAATGGATAGAGCTGATCCAGCAGCCCAGAGACTGTCCACTGCCTAAAATACACACACTCTGAAATGCCTTCAGCATTTCCAAGCTAAACTCACAGATTTCCATTTCCTTTCTGACTTTTTATATCCATATAAATGGAGCATCGACACATATAAGTCGTCGTGTGAACTAACCTACTTGCAGAATATCTAGCCACCGTCAGTCCCAGCTCCACGGGGGTGCCCTTGCTTTCTCTCACCAGCCTCCTTGGTGGTGAATTTCCCAGTCTTAGAGAGCATCTCCGGCCTCATGCATCCTCCTAGAATTCAGCATCTGTTGGGTAGGGGGGACTCCCGACAGGCATCTCTTCTTATGTCTCTGTTTTCTTCCCCACTGGGTCCCAGTAAGCCACATCCAAAAACAATCAGCCCAAAACCCTAGTGGAAATCCTCTTTTCTATCATTAATTTAGGTACAAGTAAAATAGGAACCAAATACCTAAAAATACTTACAGCTCAGCCTGCCGTCAATATTCTATGCCCCTTCTCCATGCAAACTCACCATCCTCCTGCCACGAGAATTGGATGTTCTGTTTGTACTTCCTGCTGGCTCTACCTACTACTTCTTGGAGGAGGCCAGAGTCTTGCTTATATCTCTTCAGTATCCTCCACCCCTAGTTTACATCTGCAAAGCAGGTTTGTACATCTTTCAGCTCCACCCTTCCCTGGTCAATAAGCAGGTCCAATCCACCCTTGCCTGGTGAAATCCATAATGAGTCCTCACCCTCCCCTCATGTCTAAGGGACTGATTATCCAAGCACAGAATGTATTCGTTTCCTGCTGCTGTATCAAACTGCCAAAAACTCAGTGCTTAAAACAACACAAATTCATTCTCTTACAGATCTAAAGGTCAGAAATTCAAAATCAGTTTCACTGGGCTACAGTCAAGATGTGGGCAGGGCTGGCTCCTTCAGAGGCTCTGAGGGGACCACCTGTTCCCTTGCATTTTTCAGCTCCTAATGGCCACCTGCATTCCTTGGCTCATGGCCTCTTCCTTGAATCACTCCATCTTTTGCTTCCTTTGTACTTGCTTAGCCCCTAGTACAGCTAGGTCCAAGTTCTTGTTCTACGACCAAGAAGAATAAGGCACACAGACCGTGAAAAGTGAGTAGACTAGAATAGGATTTATTAAACAAAAGGGAAACTCTCAGCAAAGAGAGGGGTCCTGAAAGCAGGTGATCAGAAACGGGGCTGACTTCTGTGTCTTTCCTGTGGCAGAAGCCAGGAAGTCTTCTGCGGGTTTTGTTCAAATAAGAGGGGTAAAATTCCCTCCTAAAGGTGTTGCATCTGCACATGCTGGGATTGGCCAGAGTGACTCCATCTTGGTTATTACCCACGAGTGCCTAAACAAAACCGAACCGGGGGGCTAAAACCACTAATACTAATGTTATGTTAATGACATTATAATGAGCTGGGTCAAGTAAAGGACATCTAGGTTGATTTATTGCACCTGCACCTAAGTTGGGACAGTCTTTTTGAGCAACAACAGTCTTTTGAGCAACAGCCTGGCACAAGGGGAAATTCTTAACCGCATTTCTTCCCCTAAGCTGCAAAGGCGGTGTAGATGCTGTTCTGCGGTTGTTCCTTTGAACATTGCCCGTCTCTGTCCTCCAAAGACCCTCCTTCTCTATCTGCCTAACCAGCCCCAAACTGCCCCCCACCACTTCCTCATTTGATCTTGACCTCCCTCATATTATGGTGATCACACTTAGGGTCTACCCAGATAATCTAAGATGATCTCATCTCCAGATCCTTAATCACACCTGCAAGTCCTCTTTGCCCTGTAATGTTACATACACAGTTCCAGGGGATTAGGATGTGGACATTTTGTTGGGGGCATTATTCAGTCTACCACAAAGATATAGAAAATTACCAAGCTAAATTAAACCATGAGTTTATGAAAATTGGATTTAGACTTCAGAAAACAGAGTAATAACTCAGCAGTATCATGAAATATACCAGGAATGAAGAGGGTCATAGAGGAACCAAATGAACAAAGGCTAGCCTGTCCAGAGAATGCACAATTGCTAGGTACTTTTTCTGAGCTCTTAATGGTCACAGTGATATGATCAGAGTAGCTGACCAGACTGGAAAAGTCCTGGTAACCTGCAGAACAGTGAAGAGAAAAGAGGAGTCAAAGACCCAGTGTGAGCTGGGCTCGGTGGCTCATGACTGTAATCCTGGCTCTTTGGGAGGCTGAGGCGGGTGGATCACTTGAGCTGAGGAGTTCAAGACCAGCCTGGGCAACATGGTGAAAACCCATCTCTACAAACAATACAAAAATTATCCAGGTGTGGTGGTTCGCACCTGTAGACCTGGCTACTTAGGGGGCTGAGGTGGGAAGATTGCTTCAGCCCAGGAGGCGGAGGTTGCAGTGAGCTGAGATCACTGCACTCCAGCCTGGGCACCAGAGTGAGACCCTGTTTCAAAAAAAAAAAAAAAAGAAAAAAATACCCAATGTGGTCAGCCTGCCAGTAGCTAGTGGGACCAACACTCCTTGAATGTGGCCTGACTCACCCAAGATACAAGAGGCAACTTTTGGCTGAATCACAGTTTGGCATGTAGAAGGAAGCTCCACATCAGAAATATAGTCTTGTGGCCGGGCGCGGTGGCTCAGGTTTATAATCCCAGCACTTTGGGAGGCCAAGGCGAGCAGATCACCTGAGGTTAGGAGTCTAAAAATCCAAAAATTAGCCGGGCAAATGCCTGTAATCCCAGCTACTCTGGAGGCTGAGGCAGTAGAATCGCTGGAGCTTGGGAGGCAGGGTTTGCGTGAGCCAAGATCGCGCCACTGCACTCCAACCTGGGCAACAGAGTGAGACTCCATCTCAAAAAAAAAAAAAGAAGAAAAGAAATATACAGTCTTTTACTTAGTGCCCACACAAACCTCTACCATATTTTGTTCTTTTCATTTCTTTTGTTTTTTGAGACAGAGCCTTGCACTGTCGCCAGGGCTGGAGTTCAAGCAATTCTCCTGCCTCAGCCTCCTGAGTAACTAGGATTACAGGCACTTGCCACCACGCCTGGCTAATTTTTTGCAATTTTAGTACAGACGGGGTTTCACTATGTTGGGGAGGCTGGTCTCAAATTCCTGACCTTGTGATCCACCCCAAACTGCTGGGATTACAGGCGTGAGCCACCACGCCCCGGTCCCACATTTCTTTTTCTTAGAGACAGAGTCTTACTCTGTCACCCAGGCAGGAGTGCAGTGGTATGAGCAAAGCTCACTGCATCCTCAAAATCTCAAGCTCAGTTGATCCTCCTGCCTCAGCCTCCCAAGTAGCTGGGACTACAGGTATACTCCACCACTCTCAACTAATTTTTAAATTTTTTATAGAAATGAGGTCTCACTATTCTGCCCAGTCTGGTTCCAAACTCCTGGGCTCAAGTGATCCCTGCCTTGGCCTCCCAAAGTGCTGGGATTATAGGCATGAGCCACTGCACCCAGCAAACTTTCAGCATGTTGATCTAAAAATAAGAAAGATGTACTAGAGAGAAAGAGACTCTGTCTCATAAAAAAAAAATCAATATACAAAATACAATTGTATTTCTATAAAATAGCAACAATTAGAAAATTTAATGTAAATTTTTTTAATTTTAAAAATTATACCACTACAGGAACACTGCACAGTCTTTGTAACTTTTCTGTAAATCTAAAACTATGCTAAATTAAGTCTCTCCTTAAAAACTTATACCATTTTATAATGGCATCAGAAAACATCAGACACCCATGAATAACTCTAATAAAAGATTATTATTATCTTAGACAGGGTCTCACTCTGCCACCCAGGCTGGAGTGCAGCAGCATGATCTTGGCTCACTACCGCCTCTACTTCCTGGGCTCAAGCAATCCTCCTGCTTCAACCTCCTGAGAAGCTGGGATTATAGGCATGCGTCACCACATCCAGCTAATTTTTCTGCATTTTTGCACAGATGGGTTTTTGCCATGTTTCCTAGACTGGTCTGGAACTCCGGAGCTCAACTTACCTGCCTGCCTCAGCCTCCCAAAGTGTGAAATTACAGGTGTGAGCCACCACACCTGGCCAAAGATTACTGAGAGAAATTCAATACCTGAATAAATGAGGGAATTGGCAATAATTTTTTTTCAGTCTCTGTGAGTAGCACAGAGAAATTCTTTAGTAAAATAATTTCTTTCTTTCTGTTTTTTTTTTTAAAAGAATTTGTTAAACAGGGCCGGGTGCAGTGGCTCATACCTGGAATCCCAGAGCTTTAGGAGGCCAAGGTGAGCAGGTCACCTGAGGTCAGGAGTTCAAGACCAGGCTGGCCAATTCACAAAATCCCGTTTCTAATAAAAAATACAAAAATTAGCCGGGTGTGGTGGTGCACACCTATAATCTCAGGTACTTTGGAGGCTGAGGCAGGAGAATTGCTTGAATCCAGGAGGCAGAGATTGCAGTGAGCCAAGATTGTGCCACTGCACTACAGCACTCCAGCCTAGGTGACAGAGTGAGACTCCATCTCAAAAAGAAAAAAGAAAAAAAAATTCTTAAACAGGATATTTAAAAAAGAGATTACCTGAGCAACACAAAAATTAAAAACTCAAAGGGGCATGGTAGCTCTCACCTGTTCTCAGCACTTTGGGATGCCAAGGCAGATTTTGAGGCCAGGAGTTCAAGATCAGCCTGGACAACATAGCAAGACCCCACCTCTACCCCTCAAAACTTTAGTTCATCAAAACATATCATACCAAGTGACAAGTCAAGCCCCATAGTAGGAAAAGATATTTTCGGTACATATAACCAACAAATGACCCATATCCAGAATATATAAAGAACACTTACAAATAAGTGAGAAAAAAATCCAGCTTATAGTCAAATAGGCCAAGACTCACGGTACCTTTCAAAAGAGGATTTCCAGATGGCCAATGAACATCTGAAGAGGTTCAACCTCTTTAATGACAAGAGAAATGAAAATTAAAGCCATAGTTATATCAGAATTTAAAAGGCTGACTGATATGATTTGGCTGTGTCCCCACCCAAATTTCATCTTGAATTGTAGCTGGCACAATTCTCACACGTTGTGGGAGGGACCAGTGGGAGGTAATTGAATCATGGGGAAGGGTCTTTCCCATGCTATTCTCATGAGAGTGAATAAGTCTCACGAGATCTGATGGTTTTATAAGAGGGGGTTCCCCTGCACAAGCTCTCTCTTTGCCTGCTGCCATCCATGTAAAACATGACTTGCTCCTCCTTGCCTTCCACCATGATTGTGAGACCTCCCCAGCCAGGTGGAACTGTGAGTCCATTAAACTTCTTTCATGTATAAATTACCCAGTCTCAGGTATGTATTTATTAGCAGTGTGAAAACAGACTAATACACTGACAATATCAAATGTTCACAAGATTGCAAAATAACGCAAACTCTCATACATTGCTGGTGAGAGTGCCAGAAACAGGTTCAGCCACTTTGGAAAACACTGTCTACTAAAGTTGATATATGCAAACCCTATGACCTAACAGTTCTGCTCATAGGGGTATACCCAACAGGAATGTGTACATTTGTACAGATACCTTGTACAAAGAAACGTACAAGAATGTTCATGGGTGAGCACGGTGGCTCACACCTGTAATCCCAGCACTATGGGAGGCTGAGGTAGGCAGGAGTTTGAGACCAGCCCAAGCCACATGGCAAAACCTCATTTCTACAAAACATACAAAAATTAGCCAGGCATAATGGCACATGCCTGTAGTCCCAGCTACTCTGGAAGCTGAGGCTGGAGGATCACTTGAGCCCAGGAGGCAGAGGTTGCAGTGAGCCAAGATCATACCACTGTACTCCAGCCTGGGCAACAGAGCCCATTTCAAAAAAAAAAAGGAATTTCCATAACAACCCTATTCATTATAGCCTCAAATTGGAAACAACCCAAATACCCACTAATAGCATAAATGGATAAATAAAAGGTGCTATGTTCATACAACAGAATGAATTAGCCACATCTACAGGCAACAACATGGATGAATCTTACAATATATTGAATGAAAAAAGCCAATCGTAGAAGAATAAATAGAATCTGATTCTATTTTTATAAAGTTCCAAAATGGACAAAACTGACCGATAGCATCAGAAATGATTGGAAGGGGCCTCCGGGAAAACTGGGCATGATTTTGAACCAAGAGACAGTTACTCAAGGGTGTTCATTTGAGATGATTTTATAAACTGTACATTTATAATTTGTGCAATTTTCAATAGATACAACTTAAATTAAAATGTTAATAATTGGCTAGGCATGGTGGCTCATGCCTGTAATCCCAGCACTTTGGGAGGCAGTGGCAGGAGGATTGCTTGACCCCAGGAGTTCGAGGCCAGCCTAGGCAACATAGTGAGATCCCATCTCAATTTTAAAAATTAAAAAAATTAAATGAGGCGAGCCTCAGTGGCTCACGCCTGTAACCCCAGCACTTTGGGAGGCCGAGGCTGGTAGATCACCTGAGGTCAGGAGTTCAAGACCAGCCTGGCTAACATGGTGAAACCCTGTCTCTACTGAAAATACAAAAAAATTAGCCAGGCATGGTGGTGAGCACCTGTAATCCCAGCTACTTGGGAGACTGAGACAGGAGAATTGCTTGAACCTGGGAGACGGAGATTGCACTGAGCCCAGATGGCGCCATTGCACTCCAGCCTGGAGGACAGAGGGAGACTCCATCTCAAAAAAATAAATTAATTAAAATAAAATAAAATAGGCCCGGCGTGGTGGCTCACCCTTGTAATCCCAACTGTTTGGGAGGCCGAGGTGGGTGGATCAAATGGTCAGGGGATCTAGACCACCCTGGCCAACATGGTGAAACCCAGTCTCTACTAAAATACAAAAAATTAGCTGGGCGTAGTGGTGCCCACCTGTAGTCTCAGCTACTCCAGAGGCTAAGGCAGGAGAATCGCTTGAACCCCAGAGGCAGAGATTGCAGTGAGCCGAGATCATGCCACTGCACTCCAGCCTGGCAATAGAGCAAGACTCCATCCCAAAAATTAATAAATAAATAAAAACAAAATAAAATAAAAAATAAAGTGGCCACCCACTTCCCAGCCTCTCTGTGGCTAAAGGTAGATGTGTCATGCACTTTTAGCTAATGAGATTCTGAGAGGTGCATGCTACGATGAAGATGAACCTTGGAAATATTGCACTAAGTGAAATAAGCCACGCGCAAAAGAACAGATGTTATGTAATTCCACTTATATGAGGTACCTGCAACAGGTATATTCATAGAGGCAGGAAGTAGGATAGTATTTAACAGGGGCTGGAGACAGAGGGGAATGGGGAGTTATTTTTTGATGGATACAGGGTTTCAGATTGGAATGATGAAAAAGTTCAAGAAATAGACCGCAGTGACTGAACTTAATGCATCATATTGTATTCTTAAAAGTGCCTTAAGGCCAGGTGCAGTGGCTCACGCCTGTAATCCCAGCACTTTGGGAGGCCAAGGCAGCTGGATCACTTGAGGTCAGAAGTTCGAGACCAGCCTGGCCAACATGGTGAAACCCCGTCTCTACTAAAAATACAAAAAATTAGCCGGGCGTGGTGGTGCGTGCCTATAATTCCAGCTACACGGGAGGCTGAGACAGGAAAATTGCTTGAACCCAGAAGGTGGAGGTTGCAGTGAGCTAAGATTGTGCCACTGCACTCCAGCCTGGGCAACAGAGAGAGACTAGGTCTCAAAAAAAAAAAAAAAAAAAAGTGGCTTAAAAGTTCAGTTTTACAAGATCTGGAGATTGGTTGTACAGTAATGTGAATTGCATAACACTACCGAATTGTGCACCTCGACATGGTTAGGACACTGGCTCACACCTGTAATCCCAGCACTTTAGGAGGCCAAGGTGGGCAGATCACCTGAGGTCAGGAGTTCGAGACCAGCCTGGCCAACACGGTAAAACCCCATCTCTACTAAATGCAAAACTTGGCCAGGCATGGTGGCTGGTGACTATAATCCCAGCTACTCAGGAGGCTGAGGCAGGAGAATCGTTCGAACCTGGTAGGCGGAGGCTGTAGTGAGCTCAGATCACGCCATTACACTCCAGCCTGGGCAGCAAGAGCGGAAACCCTGTCTCAAGAAAAACAAGAAAAAACAGTTACGATGGTAAATGTTATGTTGTGTATATTCTACCATGATTTAAAAAAAGTTAATAATGGAAACTTCTTTGTCCATTAATTTGAGAACGTACATCAAACAAACAAATTCCTACAAGAATATAACTTAACAATGTTTAAGAGGAGACAACCAGAATAATATTGTATTTATTGAAGAAATTGAACCAACAGTAGAAAACTATTCTCATGAATCAAAAACAAGCCCATAACATATTACAGGCAAGTTTTCCCAAACATTTAAGAAACAAACAATTCCAAAATTACATAAAACATAGCTTAGACAGAGCTAGGTAAACCACAGCTTGTGGGCCCAATTTGGCTTTTACGTATCGTCTGTGGCTACTCTCACACTCGAACGGCTGCGTCAAGTAGTCACAACAGAGACACAGGGCCTGGAAAACCCAACATGTTTACCATCTGGCCCTTTACAGGAAAAGTTTGCCAAAAACAGAGAACTCTCTCCAACTCATTTTGTGAGGCTGATATATCTTTGGCACCAAAATCTAACAAGAACAGCATGAAAAAGAATTATAAGCCAGTGCCATTCATGAACTTAGATGTAAAACTCCTAACCAAAGAGGAATGAATGAATAAATGACTGAATGATCTTCCCAAAACTTTTGTAGTTTTCAGGCTATATTTGCTGGGCTTTTTTGGTCCCTTAGTGTCATCTTTTTTATTTTTTATTATTATTATTTTTTTGAGACAGAGCCTTGCTCTGTCGCCCAGGCTAGAGTGCAGCGGCACGACCTCAGCTCACTGCAATCTCTGCCTCCCGGATTCAAGTGATTCTCCTGCCTCAGCCTCCTGAGTACCTGGGATTACAAGTGCCTGCCACCACACCCAGCTTTTTTTTTTTTTTTTTTTTTTTAATAGAGACAGGGTTTCATCATCTTGGCCAGGCTGGACTCGAACTTCTGACCTCGTGATCCACCCACCTCAGCCTCCCAAAGTGCTGGGATTACAAGCATGAGCCACCGTGCCCGGCCAAGTGTCATCTTTTTATTGATCAATCTCTTCCATTTACTCAACTGTGGCAGACACCAATCCCCTTCCCTTGCCCTCTTCCCAGCCCCTCTTATGGCTAAGGGTAGATATGTCACTGACTTTTGGCTGATGAGACATACAGGGAAATCCGCTGAGGACACTTTTGGGCAAGGTTTTGCTTTCTTATAAAAATAGGCAAGTGGGCACAGTGGCTCATGCCTAGAATCCCAGCACTTTGGGAGGCTGAGGCAGGAGGATTACTTGAGGTCAGGAGTTTGAGACCAACCTGGGCAGCAACGTGAGACCCCCATCTCTACAAAAACTACAAAAAATTAGCCAGGGAGGCCGGGTGCAGTGCTCATGCCTGTAGTCCTGGCACTTTGGGAAGCCAAGGCTGGTGGATCACTTCAGGCCAGGAGTTCGAGACCAGCCTGGGCAACATGGCAAAACCCCATCTCTACTAAAAATACAAAAATTAGCCAGGTATGATGGCACACACCTATAGTTTCAGCTAGTCAGGAGGCTAAGGTGGAAGGATTACTTGAACCCAGGAGGCAGAAATTCAACATTTCTTCTTCTCCCTTCTTTGGTCCTAACATTAGGTCTGATGCCTGGAGCTATGGCATCTATCTTGCAACCATGAAGATAAAAAGCCAGCATGCTGATGACAGTGGAGCAGAAGAGAGGAAGAGCTTGGGTCCTCAAAAGCTTCATAGGGTACCTGAAGCCGCACCAGCAATTGCTACCAGATGTCTTATTTTCCAAGAAAAATGACTCCTCTTTTACTGAGTCACTGGTAGTTGGATGTTCTGTTACTTGCATCTGAAAGCATTCCTAAGTGATACATCCTCAGATACACACTGTTTCCGTGCATATTCTCTAAGCTGTGCTTAGATCTGTTAGGGTCTGTTAATGGGTTGGCCCTGGGACTTCAATACTCCCACCTTCATGAACATGAATAGGCTTTTTTTTTTTCTTTAGGAAACAGGGTCTCGCTGTGTTGCCCAGGCCACTCTCAAACTCCTGAGCTCAAATGATGCTCCTGCCTCAGCCTCCTGAGTGGCTGGGGTTGCAAACATGTAACGCTACACCCAGCTGGGAGTAGTTCTTAAGAATCATTAAAATCCTTAAGACTTACAGACAGACCCCCCCACGGGTATAAGTAACCCTGGTTAGAAATGTTCACTTTAATCTAGCAGGAGCCCCAGGTTACTTTCTTTTTTCTTTTCTTTTCTTTTCTTTTTTTTTTTTTGAGATGGAGTCTTACTGTATCGACCAGGCTGGAGTGCAACCTCCGCCTCCTGGGTTCAAGTGATCTTCCCACTTCAGCCCCCAAATAGCTGGGACTACAGGCACCTGCCACCACACCCTGCTAATTTTTGTATTTTTAGTAGAGATGGAGTTTCACCTCATTGGCCAGGCTGGTCTCAAACTCCTGACCTCAGGTGATCCACCCACCTTGGCCTCCCAAAGTACTGGGATTACAGGCGTGAGCCACTGCATTTTTTGTTTTTGAGACAGAGTCTCACTCTGTTGCCCAGGCTGGAGTACAGTGTTGTGATCTCGGCTCACTGAAAACTTCCCCTCCCAGGTTCAAGCGATTCTCCTGCTTCAGCCTCCTGAGTAGCTGGGATTACAGGAGCATGCCACCGTGCCCAGCTAATTTTTTGTATTTTTAGTAGAGATGAGGTTTCGCCATGTTGCCCAGACTGGTCTCGAACTCCTGACTCAAGTGATCAGCCCGCCTCAGCCTCTGAAAGTGCTGGGATTACAGGCTGAGCCATCGTGCCGGACAGATTTCAACACTTTGACCTTCATAAACATGGATAGGCTTTTAAGAACAATTAAGCTGGGCTCAGTGGCACACACCTATAGTCCCAGTTATTTGGAAGGCTGAGGCAGGACCATTCCTTGAGCCCAGGAGTTCAAGTACAGCCTGGGCAACTTAGCGAGATCCTGTCTCTAAAATAAGACATATTAAAATCCTTAGGCAGACCTTGTTGGTATAAATAACCCTGGTGTCCTTGGAAGTGTTAGATTTAACCTATCAAGAGCCCTGATTTACTTCTGACTTAATTTGTTTACCTTACTTCCTAATTTAAAAAAAAAAAAAAAGTTGGCAGGGCACCATGGCTCACGTCTATAATCCCAGCACTTTGGGAGGCTGAGGTGGGCAGATCACTTGAGGCCAGGACTTTGAGACCAGCCTGGCCAACATGGCAAACCTCATCTCTACTAAAAATACAAAAATTACAGGCATGGTGGTGTGTGCCTGTAGTCCCACCTACTCAGGAGGCTGAGGCACAAGAATCACTGGAACCTGGGAGACAGAGGTTGCAGTGAGTTGAGATTATGCCACTGATCTCCAGCCTGGGTGATAGAACAAGACACCATCTCAAAAAAAATTATATTAAAAAATGTTGCCGGGGATGGCGGTTCACGCCTGTAATCCCAGCACTTTGGGAGGATAAGGCAGGCAGATTACTTAAGTCAGGACTTCAAGACCAGCCTGGCCAACCTGGTAAAACCTTGTCTCCACTAAAAATACAAAAATTAGCTGGGCGTGGTGGCAGGAGCCTGTAATCCCAGCTACTCAGGAGCCTGAGGCAGGAGAATCACTTGAAGCCAGAGGTGGAGGTTGCAGTGAGCCAAGATCGTGCCACTGAACTCCAGCCTGGACAACAGTGCAAGACTCCATCCCCACCCCCCATAAAAAGTTAACAATGTTCTTATAATAGATGATTTTCTACCTCCAAGAAGAATTAATAAAGGTGCTGGTTTGCACATTCAGGCCTCTTGAAGCTACCCCAGCTACGAGAAAAAAACAAGAGTACTTTTATCAATGAGAAAGTGCTGGTACCAAACTTGGGATAGCTGGAAATTCATCACCATGCAGTCCTGCAGTCAGATCAGCTGTGCAGGGCGATTGACAAGGAATTTGCTCTCTAGTAAAATTAAAAGACCAGTCATTGGGATATAGGTAGTGACAGTGAGCAACAGCTTTCTTTCTTTCTTTCTTTCTTTTTTTTTTGAGAAGGCGTTTCATTCACTCTTGTTGCCCAGGCTGGAGTGCAATTTCAGCTAACTGCAACCTCCATCTCCTGGGTTCAAACGATTCTCCTGCTTCAGCCTCCTGAGTAACTGGGATTACAGGCATACGCCACTATGCCCGGCTAATTTTGTATTTTTGGCAGAGACGGGATTTCACCATGTTGGCCAGGCTGGTCTCAAACTCCTGACCTCAGATGATCCATCTACCTTGGCCTCCCAAAGTGCTGGGATTACAGGTGTGAGCCACCGCGCCCAGCCCTCTTTTTTTATTTTAACTTGCTAGGTGAGCAAGCCCTGTACTGTCCGAGGCCAAAGAGCTCGAGGTTGCTCATTTTTCTTTCAGAACTTTTTTTTTTTAAGACCGGGTCTTGCTATGTTGCTGAGACTGGACAGCAGTGGCTACTCAGAAGTGCGATCATAGCGCACTGCAGCCTGAAACTCGGTAGCTGAAACTACAGGCATGCACCACGTGGCCCATCTCTTAGTTACAATTATTGAGGGGTGCCCCTAAGAATACTTTATTTTAGTTTGTTGGTTTGTTTTTGTTTTGTTTTTGTTTTTGCTTTTGCTTTGGTAGAGACAGAGTCTTGCTATCTAGCCCAGGCTAGTCTCGAACTCCTGACTTCAAGCACTCCTCCTGCCTCAGCCTCCCAAAGCGTTGAGATTACAGGGATGAGTCACTGCTCCCCACCTTACTTTAGATTTTTATATTCCTCCCATAACAGCTGCACCACTTAAATATTCTAGAAAACACAAAGAAGAAGCCAGTGCCCTGTTTTTGCTTATCATCAATTGTCTGCATTTTCTTTGCCTCTCATTGTCGTGCCTGCAAAAACAAAGCAACTTTTGAAGGGCTTATGACTTGCTGCCACATCTCCTGCCATCAGGAGAACCACCATACTGAAGGCGGTCTTGTAAGTATGCAGTTTTTCCAGCTGAAGCATTTATTGTGCGCTCATGACACCCAGTGGTCAGAAAAAAATACTGTGCAGAATTTTTGCTGTGTTTTTGTTTTTGCGACAGAGTCTCGCTCTGTCATCCAAGCTGGAGTGCAGTGGCGAGATCTTGGCTCACTGCAACCTCCACCTCCCAGGTTCAAGCCATCTGCCTGCCTCATCCTCCCCAGCAGCTGGGATTACAGGTGTGCACCCCCACGCCCAGCCAATTTTTCTATTTTTAGTAGAGACAGGGTTTCACCATGTTGGTCAGGCTGGTCTCAAACTCCTGAGCTCAGGTGATCTACCCACCTTGTTCTCCCAAAGTGCTGGGATTATAGGCATGAGCCACCGTGCCTGGCTAATTTTTGTATGTTTAGTAGAGATGGGGTTTCACTATGTTGATCAGGCTGGTCTTGAACTCCTGACCTCAGGTGATCTGCCCACCTCGGCCTCCCAAAGTTCTGGGATTACTGGTGTGAGCCACCATGCCTGGCTGTTTTTTGTTGTTGTTGTTGTTTCATAAAAGATCCAGGGCGTGGTTGCAAACAGCTGGGTCTGTGGAGGGCTGAGGGATGGAAGGAGACAGGAGCCACAAGGAAAGAGGAATGAGCCTGGTGTCTCCCTGCTGCATTGTCAAGGAGACTCAGGGCTGGACCAAGAAACCTGCCGGAGGGTCAGGAAGATGCCCAGAAATGGTTGTTGGGATTTTCAGGAAATCCCCTCTCCGAGAACATCAAATACTTGTTTACAAAGAACTTGATTTGTTTAAAAACTTGTATTGGGGTAAAATTAAAGTAATATAATACAACATTAACCTTTTTTTTCCCCTGTTTTATAGAGACAGTCTTGCTACGTTGCCCAGTCTGGTCTTGAACTACTGGGCTCAAGCAATCAGCCCGTCTTGGCCTCTCAAATTGCTGGGATTACAGGCATGAGCCACTCAGCCTGGCCCAATTCTTTTTTTTTTTTTTTTTTGATTTTTAGATTTTTTGGGGTTTTGGGGTTTTTTTGAGACAGAGTCTCACTCTGTCTACCAGGCTGGAGTGCAGTGGCACGCCTCCTGAGTAGCTGGGATTATAAGCATGCTCCATCACACCAACCTGTTTTGTATTTCTAGTAGAGATGAGGTTTCACGGTGTTGGCCAGGATGGTCTCCATCTCCTGACCTCATGATCCATCCGCCTTGGCCTCCCAAAGTGCTAGGATTACAGGCATGCACCACTGCACCTGGCCTTTTTTTTTTTTTCCTTTTTGTGAGACATAGTCTTGCTCTGTCACCCAGGCTGGGGTGCAGTGGCACGATGTCAGCTCACTGCAACCTCCACCATCCAGGTTCAAGTGATTCTCCTGCCTCACCCACCTGAGTAGCTGGAACTACTGGCATGCGCCACCACACCCGGCTAATTTTTGTATTTTTAGTAGAGACAAGGTTTCATCCTGTTGCCCAGGCTGGTCTGGAGCTCCTGGGCTCAAGTAATCCTCCTGCCTTGGCCTCCCAATGTGCTGAGGTTATAGGCATGAGCCACTGTGCCTAGATACATTAACCTTTTTTTTTTTTTTTTTTTTTTTGAGACAGAGTTTTGTTCTTGTTGTCCAGGCTGGAGTGCCGTGATCTTGGCTCACTGCAACCTCTGCCTCCTGGGTTCAAGCGATTCTCCTGCTTCAGCCTTCCGAGTAGCTGGGATTACAGGCACCCACCACCATGCTCAGCTAATTTTTTTGTATTTTTAGTAGAGACAGAGTTTCACCATGTTGGCCAGGCTGGTCTCAAACTCCTGACCTCAGGTGATCCACCCACCTCAGCCTCCCAAAGTGCTGAGGTTACAGGCATGAGTCACCGCACCTGGTCTCATTAACCTTTTAAAAAGTACACTTCAGTGGCATTTAGTACATTCACAGATGCTGGGTACCAGCCCCTCTATCTTGTTCCAAAACATTTTCATCACCCCAAAAGAAAACCCCACACCCATTAGAAGTCATTTCTATTTCCCCCGTCCCCATCCCTTGACAAGCACTAATCTGCTTTCCGTCTTGATAAATTCACCTGTTCTGAATATTTCATATACATGGGATTATTCACATATTTCATACAAATGGGATCACGGCTTTTATGTCTGGCTTCTAACACTTGGCATCATCTTTCTGAGGGTCATCTACGTTGTATTATACATCAGTAGTTCATTTGTTTTCATGGCTGGATGATATTCTGTTGTATATGTATACACCACATTTTGTTCATCCATTCATCTGTCAATGGAATTTTGAGTAATTTCCACTTTCTGGCTATTGAGAATAGTGCTGCTATGAACATCTGTGCGAGTATTTGCTTGAGTATCTGTTCTCGGTTCTTCAGAATACACACCTAGGGAAGCAATTGCTGGGCCATACGATAAGTCTGTTTAACTTTTTGAAGAACTGGTGATAGATTTTTAGAGCCCCTGAAATTAACAGAGAATTTTATTTAGACTAGCACTATGTTATTCCAAACCAACGGTTGATTTTTTTTTTTCCCCTTGAGTCATTTTCTTCCTTATGTCCAAGTACCCACAGGAATGAATGCAGATGGACAGGATAAAAGAACCCATTCAGGGGAAAGTTAATTTGCCTAAAGAGTCCCTGTTGATATCTGTTTAGCTTGAGTGACAGCTCAGCAAACAGAAATCTTGGCTCCAATCTTTGTTATGATCTCTGTCATAACATTTTGTTTGAAAATTGCCTCCAGACCTAAAATGAATTTGGGCAGCCAATGTGAATTAATTAAGCTGAAAAGAACTCTCAAAACAATGACTCCTCTGATGTGTTCTTATCCAAACCTTCCAGGTCACTAACTTGTCCTGTTTTCTTTCAAAGGAGAAAATAATGAAGGGGTGTATTTGGTGCCCTCTACAGTAGAATATCTTTGACATCTGTGGAGAAGGAGCTGTTTGGCATAAATGAATGTTCTAGAAAACTCGAGATGACCCCTTTAAACTCTCAGTCTAAATCTGTTAACCATTTTGGACGAAAAGTTTTCTAAAACTTGCCAGGCGCGGTGGTTCACGCCTGTAATCTCAGCACTTTTGGGAGGCCGAGGCAAGTGGATCACGAGGTCAGGAGTTCAAGACCAACCTGGCCAAGATGGCAAAACCCCGTCTCTACTGAAAAAAATATATATACAAAAATTAGCCAGGCGTGCTGGCGGGTACCTATAATCCCAGCTACTGGGGAGGCTGAGGCAGAGAACTGCTTGAACCCTGGAGGTGGAGGTTGCAGTGAGCTGAGATCGCACCACTGCACTCCAGCCTGGGTGACAGAGGGAAACTCCATCTCAAAAAAAAACAAAAAAAGTTTTCTAAAACTGAGTGCTCAATTTTCTGGCTAGTTTTGTTTAGATGTTACCTGCTATGTTGATAACAACCATTTTTGCTCGATTGTTTTGAGACAGTCTCGCTCTGTCTCCCAGGTTGTAGTGCAGTGGCACAATCTCAGCTCACTGCAATATCTCCCTCCCTGGTTCAAGCAATTCTCATACCTCAGCCTCTCTAGTAGCTGAGACTACAGGCACACGCCATCATGCCTAGCTAATTTTTTGTATTTTTAGTAGAGACAGGGTTTCACCGTGTGGGCCAGGCTGGTCTCGAACTACTGACTTCCAGTGATCTGCCAGCCTCGGCCTCCCAAAGTCCTAGGATTATAGGCGTTAGCCACTGCACCTGGCCAATTTCCTGCCTTCTTAAACAGAATATAGTGTGTGTCATGAACATTATTTGTTGAACCAAGTTTGAGCTCAGTGGTCCTCTCAAGAGCTCAGAGCTTGAAAGGGTGTTTGTTATGGCGCCTGTAATTTACTTCAAAACCCTTCGGTGTGAGCTGCACGTGTGACTTAGCTTCGGTCTGCTTTCCAGGGGCAGTCAGTGCTGCAGAAATGGGAGTGCAAAACTCCAGAGGTGATTAGAACCTACATCTGAAAGCCTCAACGAAAGCCCACTCCAGCGCTATCGCTAATCCACGCCAGATAGTTTGTTAATTAGCACAATGAGAGCTAAGCATGCTTTTTCACTGACGAAATGAGTGGTGTTCAGGACTGCTGAGCCAGCACAGATTACTGTCTCCAGTCTAGATGCTCCTGCCTTTGTGTGAGTAAATCCAGTGAGCCCTGGATGTCATTTTAATGTTCAAGTAGCCACATTTTTAAAAAGTAAAAAGACTTTGGGAGGCCAAGGCAGGTGGATCACGAGGTCAGGAGATCGAGACCATCTGGTCAATATGGTGAAACCCCGTCTCTACTAAAAATTCAAAAATTAGCAGAGCATGGTGGTGCATGCCTATACTCCCAGCTACTCAGGAGGCTGAGGCAGGAGAATCGCCTGAACCAGGGGGTCAGAGGCTGCAGTGAGCCGAGATTGCGCCACTGTACTCCAGCCTGTCTACGGAATGTGACTGTCTCAAAAAAAAAAAAAGTGAAAAGAAACAGGGCTACAAAGGCCCAGACCTGGTGTCTCAATTTGGGACCAGAGCTTCCTTGCAGAATCGGCCTCAGTTCCAGCAGCACTGAGTTCTCCCTCTGCCAGGTCCTGCCATCCTCACTGCCTGGGGGAGTCTTTTCCGAGACAGACACCCGCAGGCAGCCTCTGCAGTGTGTTTCAAGGGAACACAGGACACCAGGACTCAGCTCAGTTTAGGAACTTCTCCCTCTACAGGGTAAGCCTCTGCAGTCTGCAGCACCATCTCCCTACCACACAGGTAACGCGCAGGAGAGGAGCATGGTCGGAGGGAAACCAGAAGGGTTATTTCTCAAGTGGAAACCAATCTCACTCCACGTGTTTGCCAAAGCCAGAATGGGGCTCTGCAGTCCTGACGCTTTGGTCTTTAGAAGGTAGACAACATGAGTTCACTAAGAAAACAAACCAGGGAGTAAATTATCTACACTTTTTAGAAAACACACACACGGCCGGTGCAAGGGCTCACTGCTCTTGGACAGCCTCATTGTTTTAATTGTTGAATTCCAGGATTTGGGGAGGCGGATGGGAGGATTGCTTGAGGCCAAGAGTTTGAGGCTACCTTGAGCCATGATTGCGCCACTGCACTACAGCCTGGGCAACAGAGCAAGATCCTGATTCAAATTTTGAAAAATTTTTAAAGAAAAGAAAACACACCCACGCCCACCCCAAAACACACACACACACACACACACACACACACACACACACACAGAGCAATCAATAAGAATCACACTGGGATGGCCGGGCGTGGTGGCTCACACCTATAATCCCAGCACTTTGGGAGGCCAAGGTAGGTGGATCACTTGAGGCCAGGATTTTGAGACCAGCCTGGCCAACACGGTGAAACCCCATCTCTACAAAACATACAAAAATTAGCCAGGCATGGTGGCGTGTGCCTGTAGTCCCAGCTACTCAGGAGGCTGAGGGGGGAGAATCGCTTGAACCTGGGAGGTGGAGGTTGCAGTCAGCTGAGATCATGCCACCGCACTCCAGTCTGGGCAATGGAGCGAGACTCCGTCTCTCTTTTTTTGGGGGGGGACTGAGTCTCACACTGTCACCCAGGCTGTAGCGCAGTGGCGCGATCTCGGCTCACTGCAATCTCGCCTCCTGGATTCAAGCAAGTCTCCTGCCTCGGCCTCCTGAGTAGCTGGGACTACAGGCGTGCGCCACCATGACCAGCTAATTTTTTTTTTTTTGTATTTTTAGTAGAGACAGGGTTTCACTATGCTGGCCAGGATGGTCTCGATCTCCTGACCTCAGGTGATCGGCTCACCTCAGCCTCCCAAAGTACTGGGATTACAGGCATGAGCCACCGCACCCGGCCCTGAGACTCAGTCTCAAAAAAAAAAGAAAAAAAGAAAGAGAAGAAGAACTCTGAACACTGGGATGATTTCTGAGGAGTTTCCCATGTAATAAAATGTATTTTCAAAATACTCAGTGAGAATAGCAAGAATCTTCTAGAGACCTTAATCACCCTGGGTCTTTGGGCCACTTTCAATCAGCCCAACCTCACAGATGACAACACCAAAGTTGGCCAACCAGTGGACCAGGGTCCCCTGAGGGTCACCCCTGACCTAGTCTGTCCCCTGCAGTCCCCTGGGTTTGTGGACTCACTCAAGACACCCTAGCTCATGTGAAACCTACCCGAGGGACCCTCCTGGACAGGCAAAGACATGACTGCACAGTCTGGGGAGGTTTTTGTTGTTATTTTATTTTATTATTTTATTTTTTGACTGCACAGTCTTGAGAGACCCCTCACTGGGAGACTGAGATAGTTAATTAATCAAAGCAACACTATTCCCTAAATTTGAACTTTCTGTTTGGCCACAGTACACTTGCTTTGCCTCTCAGGGTCCCTCAGGTTGAATTATGTAAGGCATTTTCTAAATAACCAAAGGAACTTTTGGAAACGTGTCCTGGCCAGTCCTCAACACCCCACTGGGGAAGACAATGTAAAAAGAGACCTAAGAACGTGGGGTGCTTGTATTTACCTCTGGAGCCCTGGGGCCACTCTGCCCAACAAGAGAACTCCTCCCAAAACAAACCCTTCCCCATTAAAAAGGGAAAACAGAGTAGCCCCTCCAGGGCTCTGCCTAGGCTGTGCTTCATAGGCAGAGGAGGGGGAACTGAAGAGGAAAACCCAGATGTACCACTAGCCGCTCAGTCCCCACCTTCCCGCTCCCCATGGTCCCCTCTGGGATCTGCCCCAGGGAACACAGGAAGTCACTGCCTCTTTCCTGGCCACCCTTTCTTTATTGTATCTGAGCTGAGTCCCAGCCACAGGCAAACAGGTGTGGGCTCTGGAAATTGTCCACTACAAGGAATACGTGCCTTTTGTAAAAAACAAAGCAAAATGAAATGAAATAAAATGAAGGAATAGATAAAATATCCAAGCAATGTGTAGAGCGGAAAAAGCAAATCCCTCCGCTTCCTGTCCTCTCTCCATTTCCCTCTGCAGAGGGAGCTGCTGCTGACCTGTTAACCACACAGTCATGGCCTTCTGCGTACTCCGGAAGCGCAGAGTCACGCACACACGCAGTTGGAGGATTACGCACGTGGTTCGGAGGTTTGATTTTTTGACTTTCTATGTTATGGACACTTTTCCGTGTTGGACATACACTGTAGATCAACCTCATTGTTTTTTGTTTTGTTTCATTTTGAGACAGGGTCTGGCTCTGTCGTCTAGGCTGGAGTGCAGTGGTGTGATCTCAGCTCACTGCAACCTCTGCCTCCTGGGCTCAAATGATCCTCCCACCTCAGCCTCCTGAGTTGCTGTGACTACAGGCATGTCACCAAGCCCACTCAGGTAAGTTCTGTATTTTTTGTAGAGACGGGGTTTTACCATGTTGCCCAGGCTGGTCTCAAACTCCTGAGTGAAAGTGATTCCCACCGTACCCCCCCACCCTGTGCCCCTAGGCCTCCCCAAGTTCTGAGATTACAGTCGTGAGTCACCACACTTGGCCAACCTCATTGTTTTAATTGTTGGAACACAGGCAGTATTTTGTATGTACCATAATACAGATGAGGAAACCGCCAATATCCTTTCTTGCTTCTCTGTGCTCAGTGCTGGCACATTCTCTCATCAGTCTCAGCCAGCTCTGCTGCTTTTGAATATCACCTCCCAGATGTCCGTGTCCAGCCTGGCCTCTCCTCCCACCTCCAAGACCTGTAATCCCAACCACCTTCTCAGCCTCCCCCTGGGGGTCTACCAGGCATCTCCAGCCTACCACCGTCCTCACTCTCCAGCTCCATTCCCCTCCTTGTCTTCTCCATCTCAGCAAATGCTACCACCACTAGCTTATACCACTCATCCCACCCATCAGCAAGCCTGTTGGCTCTCCCTCCAAACTATGTCCTGAATCCAACCACTGCTAGCATTTTAGTTGCTGCAAGCCTAGTCCAAGCAGAATCTTTCTCCTGAAAGATCACCACCAGGTTCTTGTGTTCACTCCTATTTTCTACAGTCCAGGAAATCATTCTAAAGGTGAATCCAGGCCGGGAGTGGTGGCTCATGCCTATAATCCCAGCACTTTGGGAGCCAAGGCGGGCGGATCACTAAGGGTCAGGAGTTTGAGACCAGCCTGGCCAATATAGTGAAACCCCATCTCTGCTAAAAGCACACACAAAAAAAGCCAGGCGTGGGGGCACACGCCTGTGATCCCAGCCGCACAGGAGAGTAAAGCAGGAGAATCGCGTGAACCCAGGAGGCAGAGGTTGCAGTGAGCAGAGATGGAGCCACTGCACTCCAGCCTGGAGGACAGACAGAGCGAAACTCCATCTCAAAAAAAAAAAAAAAAAAGATGAATCCATTGTACTTCTCTCCTTAAACCCATATGATGGTTTGCCGTTAGAACCAAAACAGGATTCAAACCCCTTACCAGGGCCCACGAGGCCCTATAGGATCCAATCCCTGCTCACCTCTCCTGTCCAGATGGTTGAGTCAGTGGGGTCCTCCAGGAAGTGAGCACTCAGGTGGACCTGGGAATGCGAGAGTGTATTAGGACTACACGTTGGGTACGGTGTGCGCTGCCTGGGTGATGGGTATACCGAAATCTCAGCAATCACCATTAAAGAACTTATCCATGTAACCAGAAACCACCTGTTTCCCAAAAACTATTAAAGGAAAATGAAAGGGTGTATTGGGGGTAGCAGCTGTGAAAGAAAAGGAGGAAGCAGGGGATTTATTAGGGAGCGTCTCAGATGGTGATGCGGAACCGTGTGGCTAACCCAGTGGGGATCTCTGGAGCAAATACGGCTCATCAGTGCAGCCCTGTTGGGCAGAAATGACCAGGCCTGGCACCCCAGCACGCTCAGTCATTGTCTTGGGGCTGCCCAGACAGAGCATGGCCTTGGCTCGAAAACTGGAGACCTGGTGGGTGCAGTGGCTCATGTCTGTAATCCTAGCACTTTGGGAGGCCAAGGCATGAGGATTGTTTGAGCCCAGGAATTTCAGATCAGCCGGGGCAACATAGCAAGACTCCATCTCCACACACACAAAAAAAAAACTTCTTAAAAATTAACCAAACATGGTGGCGTGTGCCTGTAATCCTAGCTACTCAGGAGGCTGAAGCAGGAGGATTGCTTGAGCCCAGTAGATGGAGGCCGCAGTGAGCCATGATTATACCACTGCAGGGTAGAGAGTGAGGCCCTTTCTCATAAAATCAAAACAAAACAAAACAAAAAAGATGAAAAATGGTAGTCTGCCAGTTAACTGCACTCCGCAGCTGAATGGCCAGCTCTTTCTCAGAGGGAGATCCACAAGACACGCTTCCATGTGTCCCCTTCCCTGTACCTCTCTCCCCCTCATTTGCTTACTTGGTCCAGCCAAACTGGCCTTTCTCCTGTCCCTTGAATATGTCAACATTAGAGACAATGAGAAGATAAAAAGAAATTAGTCAGAGTGGTGACTGGGGGTGCAGGTGCCGGAGGGCCTCATAGACCATGGTAGAATGCTTGGATTTTCTCCGCAAGTTATTGGCAGATTTTGAGCAGAGCAAGATCACGATCTGATGGTATCACTAAGCTGGGCACTCCATGCACAGAAAAGGCTGTGAGGGCCCAGGGCAGAAGCAGGATGGCCAGTTAGCAGATGATCCTGCTGACACGGTCAAGAGGTAACGCAGGCCCAGCCTACATGAGCAGCAACAGAAGCAGTGAGAAGCACCTAGAGAACTGTCTGACCAGGTGCAGTGGCTCACACCTGTAATCCCAGCACTTTAGGAGGCTGAGGCAGGCAGATCATGAGGTCAAGAGTTGGAGACCAGCCTGGACAACATGGTGAAACCTTGTCTCTACGAAAAATACAAAAATTAGCTGAGCGTGGTGGGGGGTGCCTATAATTCCAGCTACTTGGGAGGCTGAGGCAGGAGAATTGCTTGAACCCAGGAGGCAGAGGTTGCAGTGAGCTGAGTCAAGCCACTGCACTCCAGCCTGGGCAACAGAGCCAAATTCCATCTCTAAAAAAGAAAAAAAAAAAAGGTATCTGGATCCTGAAGCCTATATATCTTTTCTATCATTTTTTTTTTAATTGTCAAAAAATCCTTTTTTTGAGACAGGGTCTCACTCCTTCACCCAGGCTGGAGTGCAGTGCCACAGTCTCAGCTCACTGCAACCTCTATCTCCCAGGTTCAAGTGATTTTCATGTCTCAGCCAAGTAGCTTGGATTACAGGTGTGCACCACCATACCCAGCTAATTTTTGTATTTTTAGTAGAGACAGGGTTTCACCATGTTGGTCAGGCTGGTCTCAAACTCCTGACCTCAGGTGATCCACCCGCTTTGGCCTCCCAAAGTGCTGGGATTACAGGCATGAGCCACTTTGCCCGGTCTGTCAACTAATCCTTTATTGAAATAGTTTCCTTTGTGCTTCTTAATTAGCTTGGCATTCCACCGCACCACTGTTGATGTCATCTGTGATGTCATGAGAATGGTGGCCATCAGCACTGCAGCCCACAGACTGGGCAGTCCCCAGGATCTCTCTAATGGTTCCAGAGAGTTCTCTGGCTAAAGATTAGCGCCGCATCTGTTGAGCGACGTTGACAAACTCATCAAAAGTGATATTTCCCAGACGGGCGCGGTGGCTCATGCCTGTAATCCCAGCACTTTGAGAGGCCAAGGCGGGCGGATCACAAGATCAAGAGATCGAGACCATCCTGGCCAACATGGTGAAACCCTGTCTCTACTAAAAAAATACAAAAATTAGCTGGGCTTGGTGGCGCATGCCTGTAGTCCCAGCTACTTGGGAGGCTGAGGCAGGAGAATTGCTTGAACCTGGGAGGCGGAGGTTGTAGTGAGCCGAAATCGCGCCACTGCACTCCAGCCTGGCACCTGGTGATAAAGCAAGACTATGTCTCGAAAAAAAAAAGAGGTGATATTTCCACTGTGTTTTATGTTTTCTGTTTCTTTCTGTCTTTTGGTGGTTCCTTGAGGGCTTTGATGATCAGGGCAGAGGCAGAAGGCACCACCTCAGTCTGGGCCTGTCTGTTCCGAATGGTGTTTCACTGTAATCCGCAGACCCTTCAGTTACCGGTTGCCTTGACAATGTCATCACCAACCTTTTTTGGAGACAGACCCAGGAGGCCTATCTTGGGAACCAATGCAGATGTGGCACCAGCTTCACCCCCGGTGCACCTCAGGTATGCGACTTTGATCTCGCTGGGGTCAAACCTTGACAGCAGGGTGGAGGTGGCTGGTGTCAGATGAACTCAGATTCAGGACAACTGAAGAAAGTTACACCTTGGCCTCCTCCGAGCCGAAAGCAGAAAGCTGTATCTTTTGAAGGCAGAGTCAAGAAGAATTACTGATGAACGTGGGGTGCAAGAGAAAAAGTCAGATTGACCTCAAGGTTTTTTTGTTTTGTTTTGTTTTTGAGACAGAGTCTCACTCTTGTCAGCCAGACTGGAGTGCAGGGGTGTGATCTCAGCTCACTGCTACCTCCGCCTCCCAGGTTCAAAGGATTGTCCTGCCTCAGCCTCCTGAATAGCTGGGATTACAGGCATGTGTCACCACACCCAGCTAAATTTTGCACTTTTAGAAAAGATAGGGTTTCACCATGTTGGCCAGGCTGGTCTCGAACTCCTGGCCTCAAGTGAACCACCTGCCTAAGCCTCCTAAAGTGCTGGGACTGCAGGCATGAGCCACCATGCCTGGCCAGAGCATGTTGGTTTTAAAACAAGAACTGACTGGATTAAAGAGCAGATTATTAGACACAATTGAAGACAGGATTGACCCCAGAAAGACTGAGTGGAAAAGTTAGCCAGAATCCAGTGCAGAGAGACAGAGAGAAAAACTATGAGAGGTTAAGCAATTCAGAGGATTAGGCCAGGCATAGTGGCTCACGTCTGTAATCCCAGCATTTAGGGAGGCTGAGATGAGTGCACCCCTTGAGGTCAGGAGTTCGAGACCCAACCTCGCTAACGTAGAAAATCCCCATCTCTACTAAAAATTAAAAAATTAGCCGGGCATGGTGGCAGTCGCCTTTGGTATATAACAATTTCTGGGCAACATAGTGAGACACTGGTCTCTGTAGAAAATAAAAAATGTGGTGGCTCAAGCCTGTATTCCCAGCATTTTGGGAGGCCAAGGAGGGAGAATCACAAGCTCAGGAGTTTGACCAGCCTGGGCCACAGAGTGAGATCCTATCTCTACAAAAAAAATGTTTAAATTACCCAGGTGTGGTAGTGCACACCTGTTGCCCCAGCTACCTGGGAGGCTAAGCCTGGAGAATCACTTGAACCCAGAAGGCAGAGGTTGCAGTGAGCCAGGATCACGCCACTGTTCTCTAGCCTGGGTGACAAAGCAAAACTCTGTCTCAAAAAATTAATTAAATTAAATGAAATGAATATGCCCATTTTTAGAAGTCTCTTCTTATTGCTCATTTTAAAACTCATTTTTAAAATTTTTGGCTGGGCACAGTGGCTCACACTTTAATCCCAGCACTTTGGGAGGCCAAGGCAGGAGGATTGCTTGAGCTTAGGAGTTGAAGACCAGCCTGGGCAACATAGCAAGACTCCATCTCTATTAAAAATAGAAATCAGGGTCAGGCACGGTGGCTCATGCCTGTAATCCTAGCCATTTGAAAGGCCAAGGCACGTGGATCACTTGAGGTCAGGAGTTCGAGACCAGCCTGGCCAACATGGCAAAACCCTGTCTCTACTAAAAATACAAAATTTAACCAGGCATGGTAGCAGGCACCTGTAATCCCAGCTACTCAGGAGGCTGAGACGGGAGAATCACTTGAACCCAGGAGGTGGAGGTTGCATTGAGCTGATATCACTCCACTGTACTCCAGTCTTGGCGACAGAGCAAGACTGTCTCAACAACAACAACAACAAAAACCCACTAGAAATCAAAAAGCACCCCCCTAAAAAATTTCATGAGTCGTTATTTAATCATCTGTATCTGATTTCTCCAAAATCCTGAGGAGGTCCAAGTCTGTTGTTCACAGTTTCTGCCGTTGCTCGCTCATCATGGCTGGTTTCTGTGTGCATTTGGAAATGGGGTATCATGAGTTTGTACTTAGCTGAACTTCATAAGTGTAATCTCGAGGGCTAAACTGGGGATGTTTTCCTCCAGATAGGAGTGACTGGTGAAACAGTTAGCTACAAAATGGGAAAAAAACAAATTTGATAAAACACCAAGGGGCCTAACATGGAAGCAATAAAGGCTGCAGGAAATGAAAAGAGATGAAATCTGAAGGGGTATTGAAGGTAGTGAAAGAGATGGGTAGGTATGTGATGCAGATCCTTTTCTTTAGAAAAGAATTATTCTCATAGTCACATGGTCACAGGATTGTTACTTTAGAATCTCTGCCAACACGACTGGACCACATTAGCCAGGAAAAAGAACTTTAATGTAGGGGACACACAAACACATGGTGCGCAGTAGCTCCGGCTAGCAGCTAGATGGAAAGAGACACCAGGGCCAGGTGTGGTGGCTCACGCCTATAATCCCAGCACTTTGGGAGGCTGAGGTAGGCGGATCACTTGAGGTCAGGAGTTTGAGAACAGCCTGGCCAACATGGTGAAACCCTATTTCTACTAAAAATACACAAATTAGCTGGACATGGTGGTGGGAGCCTGTAATCCCAGCTACTTGGGAGGCTGAGGTGGAAGAATCGCTTGAACCCCAAAGTGAAGGTTGCTTGGACAACACAGCAAGATTCTGTCTGAAAGAAAGCAAGAAAGAAAGAGACACCCAGGCCAGGCACAGTGGCTCACGCCTGTAATCCCAGCACTTTGGGAGGCTGAGGTGGGCAGATCACAAGGTCAGGAGTTCGAGACCGGCCTGGCCAACATGGTGAAACCCTGTCTCTACTAAAAATACAAAAAACTAGCCAAGTGTGGTGGCAGGGGCCTGTAATCCCAGCTACCTACTTGGGAGGCTGAGGCAGGAGAATCACTTGAACCCAGGAGGCGGAGGCTGCTGTGAGCCGAGATCACACCACTGTACTCTAGCCTGGGAGACAGAGCAAGACTCCATCTCAAAAAAAAAAAAAGAAAAAGAAAAAAAGAAAGACACACCCAGAACATTTGCCTTACAACTCTGTGCTTAATAATCTGTATCTGGCCGGGTGCAGTGGTTCATGCCTGTAATCCTAGCACTCTGGGAGGCTGAGGCGGGTGGATCATCTGAGTTCAGGGGTTCGAGACCAGCCTGGCCAACATGGCAAAACGCTGTCTCTACTAAAAATACAAAAATTAGCCAGGTGTGGTGGTGCACGCCTGTAATCCCAGCTACTCAGGAGGCTGAGGCCGGAGAATTGCTTGAGCCGGTGGGGCAGGGCGGGGGCAGAGGTTGCAGTGAGCCCAGATTGTGCCATTGCACTACAGCCTGGGCAACAGAGCGAGACTCTGTCTCAATAAAATAAAATAAATAATCTATATCTGATCACTCTCAAATTCTGAGGTGGCCTAAGTCTGTCATTCATAGTTTCTGCTGATTCTCACTCATGATGGCTGGTTTCCTTGTATGTTTGGAAACTGTAGTTAATATATCATGAGTTCGTACTTAGTTGAACCTAATATGTGTAATCTCGAGGGCTAAATTAGGGATGTTTTCCTCCAGACAAGAGTGACTCCCCAAACCAGATGTTTGGGGAGGTGTCTTGCAGGGGATGTTGGTGGAGATTACAAGCTAAAGTGCCTCCAGTGATGCCCCCATTGAAGGTGTGTCCATAAGCGGCAGAGAAATCAGCATCCACTTTGTGAGGCCAAAGTGGGCAGACTGCTTGAGCCCAGGAATTGAAGACTAGCCTAGGGAACATGGTGAAACTCCGTCTCTACCAAAATAAATAACAAAAATTAGCGAGGTATAGTGGCATGTGCCTGTAGTTCCAGTTCCTCAGGAGGCTGAGACAGGAGGATTACTTGAGCCCAGGAGGTTGAGGTTGCAGTGAGTCAAGATAATACCACTGCACTCCAGCCGGGGCAACAGAGTCAGACCCTGTCAAAAAAAAAAAAAAAAAAGGAAAGAAAGGAAGGGAGGGAGGGA